>JAZHYW010000764.1:0-48960 GCA_037355805.1 Ixodes ricinus | reverse complement strand
GGCTGCTGTAGTAAATTACTGACCTTATGAAGAACGAAGGGAAGGAGCAAGGTCAAGGCGTTGACAATTTTGATTTACTCAGAGATAAGAAATCTCTGAAATACGAGCATTATTTGCGAAAATTCGGTACTGTGGAACTGAACTTTATTCGGAGTGTCATCACAGTAGTATGAGATAAAAAAGCTACGCTTATGGCCGCATTACTTTTGTTTTCTACATTTTCGCCGACAATGGCAAAAAATCCTTCTATTCAATAGAGGATTCTGTTCTTCATGACATTTAGCGGTCAAATGCTATCATCGTGTTTTTCCAAATTATCTTGATCTCCCCTGCCTGTTTGGTGGGCGAGCTGCCCGTGCACAAGGAGGTAAAGGTCGAGAATGATTTTGATGGCTGTGGTATGGCGCGGGCGACGGCTTGCTGAAATTAGCTAGAAGAATACATTTATAGTGCCTGACGCGTTAGACGCAGGTTTGGGAGTTTCGGTATTCTGAGCTTAGTTTTTATTTAGTGACTCTATGAGAATATTCCAAATATATACAGTTTTCATGCGTGATCTCCGCGGGAGCACGTGAGCTTGAAGGTCACGCCATACGTAGAAACACTGAAAATGAAATCAATAGAAGCTTTTTATGGAAAGGTCTGGTTTTGCGGCGTTCTATTGTCTTCCGTTATTCCAGAATACCGTTGTTGGTGTTTGTAATTAGTACGGTGAGTTTAAATAATTGCGCTCTAAACTAACATTAATGCTGTAGTCCTCAATATTATCTTAGATTAATTAAGTGTTTGGGTTAACAGGAAATGCCACAATGTTTTATGAGGTTTTTTCCATGAAATTAAAGAAGAAATTACGCGGTTTCGTTTCAAAAAAGCGGATGGGTTACATACCTATAGATTTTTGAATGAATTTTCCGGCGGCTTTTAAACACAGTGGCCAGCATGTCGCGCGCAAGCGAGCGTGTTACAGCCGGGCGGTGTTGCCAGCATCGTCGCATAATTTGGCATGGAGCTGAGTTTAAAGGTGAGCGAGGGTGGATTCATTTCAGCACGCACTTCTGGTTGCTGTACTCGCGGTGAGGCAGCTGTGATTCGTGTGCACTGTGATTTTGTCAGCGGTAACGATTACCTGCGTCAGCTCTCTATTGGCAACGTTCTCACTTGCACTAAGTGGATCCACAATATACTAATGCAATCGCGTCACTGACAGGCTGTCGCAGTCCAAGAGAAGTTTATCTTTATTCGCTGATGACGGATCCGTCTACTTGTGTTGCCAATACAGATCCCCAGGAGTGGGTCATCGAGCTTGACTCAATGGCAGACGATTTTGCCGCTGTTAATTGCAGTATCGATTGACGCCTGCTGCGGACGACGACAGATAGACGATGCCTGAGAGGCGCGCAGGCCTGCAACATCGCTGGATGTGGTTCCTGAACAGATAATGGCCGCACGACCGCAGGATGTTTACGCGCCGCATGCGCTGGCCCTGCGTAGTAACTTTCCAAAGCAAAACCTGTACAAATGACATTCGCGCGTTCGTCAATGCTTTCTCTGGTTGACACCGAATCATCGATATTGCGCGCGCGCAGCGGAATTATCAACTTATCTTCCTGATGGCAAGAGAGTTGTACTGACGACAGGTCGCCAGCAGCGGCAAGCGTAGCCGCCAGAGTAGCCATCTTCACCACGATTGCAACACGCAATTATGCTGGCCTGGTCATCGATACAACCATCGTCATCACGCAGAATTTACCGCAGATGGCGGTCTGAATAAGCATATTTGCCCGCGCCAGCGATCAGCTGTCGACATCGCCCTTCTGTTCGACGTTGCCAGCGAAGATCAGCACGACAAGACATACCCTTTCTGGGTAAGATCCCCCGATGATCGCCCGCGACAATCAAATATGCTGTCCGCCCGAGATCGCCAGCATAAATTTTTCAATATACTCTAGCTTTGTATGGGTGTTGAAGCGTGTGAGAATTGATGCAAATTTATGCGTCACAGGTTTAAGAAAATATAAAATCGCACAATGTAGTATTTCAGCAGTGAGGAGTTTCTGCAAGGCTTATGTTTTGTACTGGTCAATGATTTTGGCACAAATTTTTAGACAAACTTCGTTTTTCAAAGTTTCTGCGAAAGAGATGAAAATTGCATATCGCGTTGAGTTCTATTAAAATGTTCCGTCACCAAATAATACAGTATGAGAAAATTCCCGTGATCTTTAGCTTTTTGTATATCGAGAATAGATCATTGATAGAATGGCCAGTTTGTAATTTGACCGCTTTTTTATTGGCGGGATTGAAATGTCCTGCTATGATAATACGTAAATAAATACATAGTATGTGTTCCTTTGATGCTCAAAAGGTATGTTCGTCTTTTCTATTAATAGTTGTAGCATTAGCAAGTATTTCGTACGAGTACATTTTCTATTTTTGTATTAAGTACATTTGGTGCTCCTTTACGTATATATTTATGTTGTCATCGTAGTTTATGGTTCTAAATAATTTTGGAAGGGTTTGGTATAGACAGATGTCATAGATTTAACTTTCAATGTAATGAACAATGAAATTCGTACATGCAGTTGGCATTGTCAATTATTTGCCGACCCGTGTTCGGCTCACGAGGCCCTTCACCGGAGCACATCACTTGAATGGTGCGCAGAATGGGTGGATGTTTGTCATGTCGCATACACATATACAAGCGTTGAGACGCTAAGGAAAAGAGGTTTACTTAGGCTTTTAATATAGATCCGTGGGGACTACAAATATTGACTTCTTTGGTGCCGCCTGTCGGCGAATATTATATCGCGTTCATAATTTTGATGGTGTTAACAATCCTTCAATATCACATTTTTACGCATATTATCGATTTAGGTGAGACAAATACTGTCGTTAGAAATTTCAAAAATAATATTATAGCAGCGACGTATAGAATGAATCAGTAGTCTGGCCTAAAGAAATTTTGACAAACTATTCAATATTTCCTTTATTTGATTGGACATAATGGAGCATAAGCTCGTGATATTAATTTTTGGTATTTTGACGTCAAAATTCGGTGTTGCATAGACAGTCAGGATGAATGGCGACTTTGTACAAAATTAATAGCTTTTCTTGACTTTGTTGATTTTGTTTTGTAGTCCTATTGAAACATGTATTATTATCTAGTGCACACGCAGAAAAATTTGTAGATCGGTTGAATTGACTAGATGTGATTATGTCTGTGATTTTTTGTTTTGCAGGTGTATTGCTGCTGAAGCTATATGTATCTTCTATCACCAGATTAAATCTTAAATGGCTGCTAATTATTGATGACATAATTGACAATTACCTATTTTGGTGTTGGTGAATGCATTTGCTATTATCAGTTCTCATTTTTATTGTTTGTTTGATATGGCTAGAGTCAGTGGGTATCCGCCAAATTGAAATAGTAATGCATATGAAGGCAGTTTCTGGTATTTGCACTTGGGTATTCTGCATAATTTTGCGGTAGGATTTATCGCTTCCGGGGCAGTGAATGAAGTGGACAACCTCCCCGGCCACCTTATCCACGGTGGAACGTGAACATGGTCAACACTTTTGCTCTTCCGATGTGCAGGTCAGAGCATACAAAAGGATGTCTAAATTTGCCGCATTATAAAACTAACTCCACCCGAATTCGGTCTCACCCTGGCTGTACCTGTCGTCTTCTCACACTTACGTGTTTCTGAAAACGAAAAAGTAGTGAGAACAAATAAATATCAACGATCTAAAAAAAGGAGCCGGTGAAATTTTCATTCCGCCAGGCCGTCACATTGTTCCGCCTGTATACGTTTTCAGGAATGAGAACAAAAATTATATGTGCGAATATATTATACACAAATGGGTGTCAATTTAAGTACCCCGCCTGTAGGCCACCGAAGTCTAGGGTTTTCTGCAGATTCCATGCCTCTACTGCCCTCCTTAAGTGTCGGCGACCGAGAATTTCCACGAGGATCGCATGATGTACGAGCTGAATTATTGGGTGAGATCGGATTTGTTGTTTGACGCAAGCACGGCATGTTCCAGCGTAGAAGACACTGTAGAAGTCATGGCGGCATAAATAAATCCTAACAATAATAATCGGAAATCTTCTAATTTCCAACTTTATTACCGGCTCCAGCATAATAAATTCACGACTAGCATTAAGACCAATCGAAAAGAAAAGAAATGCTCAACATCTAGAAGAATAGCAAGCGCGCTCATCCCCCCTGAGAAAACGAATTGTTTTGCAAATGTCATTGGCGGATATCTATTCTTTATATTTACCCAAATAGATGTATAATTTTCAAATATGTTTACCTTCAAATAGTAATAATGAGTAATTAAACTTTGAGAGTTTTTGTTTATAAAATTGAAGGACTTTTTTGGTTATTGGTTAAACGAGGTTACTAATGACTATTGTCAGTATAATTAAAATTATCTGCTGTTTGAGTGTTGATGAATGGCGTCAAGTGGCTATTATTGGTTTTTACTAAGTGTTATTATTAATAGCTAACTATTTGTTGCGCTCTTATATTTATTTAGGCTTAATGTGGATCATTACCGGCTATTATTATTTATTCTTGATTGCATCGACTTGAACCGTTATAACAGATATGCTGCGGAGAAAAATGAAATTGAACCGCCCGAAAATGGCTGAAATGCAACTGAATCGAACCGAAATTTTTCGCCGTCATCTTGAATTGAATATAATCGGCAACCAAATTCAAAACGGTCGTTTTTTTTGGTAAGTAGTCACATATGTACTGAAATTTTGGCGGTTGTATTTTATATATTGATAGCATACATAGACCAGAATGTACGGTAAACTGCGGGTTTTCGCGGCGCTTTTGGGACATAATTATGATTAACCATGTCACACAATGCGACCTCACATACAATATTACCAAGTAATGTCACGATCCTCGCTTCAGCTCGATTCAACTGGATGAAGCTCACTAGATGTACCACCTTGTTGACAGCGTGAATTTTACGTTGGACATCACGAGTTGGTTGAATACGCACGCGACAAGGATTTTCAGCAACCTCGGCTTGGATGGTAATGCCGCCAAAAACATTGATGGTCGGCTCAGCGTCGCGATAATAGCCCAAATATGCGAAGTTAGGCCGTTTTGGTTTCCAGCGTGAACAATTGCCGGTATATAATTAGCGCTCAGACTAAATTACGAGTGGACCGATTGCTGTCTCTTTCTGCTTGCATTTGCTATTGTGCAGTAAATTAATGGATATTCCAGAGCTATCAACGTCAGTTACAATTTAATCAGTACTTATTGAAGTATACCAAATGCAAGACAATCCTACATTATTTTTGTTAAAGAAGGAATGGTATCTCGAAATGCATTGAAGACAAGGACAAAGTTACATAATTATGCATGTGTACGGAAGAAATACCTAAAAATATTATTTTATAGTGTTTTATTTTTGATATTAATATTGTCATTGCTCAAATTAACCCCTCTGTATTTTGTTTGTAAAAGATTCTATACATCACTAAATACAATTAGATCATTGCCTAATGCTAATAACTATCTTATTTCGTTTTCTAGTGCCAAAAAATTGAAATATGAGCACTGCCTCTTCGCTGGAGTTAGAGTGGCCATGTAATCTGGTTTGTTTTATTTCGCCAACGTTATACTACTGCCGCGCTGGGGCTAAAAGGAGAACGAGGCGCTTATCTAGTATTGTGAGTCTGCCTATTTCGTCATGTGAGTGGTTGCATTACTGTTTGCCAAGGCATTATTTACGTAGCCGCCGTCAAGGGTTTTGATCCCACACCGCATGGAGAGCTGCGAGGCCGCCGTATATCATGAAAAAGAAGCCCCGAATAGCGGCGGCTCCGTGGGCCAAATCCACCAAGGAAAGTCATAAAACTCCAAACGGATACGTTTTATGACCCATTTACGGGGTGCAAAATAAAAGCAATGAAGTGTTGCGCTGCTAACAAGTGACAAATAGAAGAAATAAAACAATAAACGGGTGAAACGATTTCATTTTCTTTATTGGTGAAGAAGGATGATCAGCGAAGCTGAAAAAATGGGGAGCAAGAGTGTAGGCAATATATTAAATTAATTTTATTTTAGTGACAACCGGGATAAACTGGTTGAAGTTGCCGTCATTTGTAGATGGCTGTAGCTGTCCAGGAGTTATGTCATAATTTGCTTGCTGAGATTACAACACTGGGGAAACTCGATTAATGTAGGCAAGTTAAATTTTAAAATCATACTGCGTTGTAGCAAATTTTCTCCCGCATTATGTGACTGCGGAAACTACGCTTTGTTTGCAAAAAATACCTGTTCAAGAAGCTATTTTTAAATGCAAAGAATTACGACGATGCATCAAAAAAGCCTTTGCTTACTGAGCTTGCAGCGGGTATTTTGTACTGCTGAAATCGATTTTCACAGTTAGTGTGATGATGTCTTAGCATGCCATGTTAGATGAACGGTTCGCTTTCAGGAAATGTGATGTTCGTAACATTAGTAATAGATAACCTAATTAAATGTTTATGAGGAGGTCGCGATGATATATGAGTAGGTTTAGAGAAAGTCGTTAGAGTTCATTTTTTATTTAGGCATATGTTGCAAATGTGGAAAATCTAAACAAGTGTAGGTAAAACAAAAATTTCGGGAGCGACGTTTCGAACCGAAATTTCGAAATGTGATTTAAAACTAAGATTTTAAGAATCTGTTGACCTTCGCAAAATCGTGGCGAGTGTATACCTATTATAGCATCATTTAGGAAAAATAATATAAAATATCCTCTTTGAATATTTCGTATTTGATTCCACTCTATATTGCATTTGGCGCGTTTCACACTGTAGCAACAAAAATTCATTGCTCGTGTAGTTTTGAGGTTGATTTTTCCAAACTCAGCGGTTATGTGACAAGTAAAATTTGTTGATCAAACGCATTTGTTCATAAATAAACCAATTCGAAATAAAATTTTGCCAATTCGGCGTTTTGTCCTCGACAAAATGTTGTAAGGATACGGATTAGTCTTACACACATTTCTGATTTTTAGCTAATTTGTATTATCCACATATAACTTCAAACATATATTGAGTGTGTCACCTATTTTTGATTGCCACTCGGTGCTCTATATCGAAAGTGAATCCTGAAATTTCTAGCACATTTTGAAAATTTCCAGCTTTAGCTCAGATCATTATCATATACATATATACAGAGCGTATTTTCCTAAACCACATTTCATCATGAGGTGCTCAATCATTTTGCGATGTAATTTCATCTGTTCGATCACAATCACGATTTCCCTTTAATACCCGTGATTGGTACAACTTTCTGTCGCAGTATTAAAAGTGAAATCGTGATTGTGTCCTTGAACTAAGGAATTAATTACATCACATAAAATTATGAAATGAGCACCTCGTAGCCATATATATTATGAAATATGGTTTAAGAAATACGCTTCACAATATATATGTATATGATGACGTCACAACTGAGCTAAAAGCAATGAAATTTTCAAAATGTCACAAAAGTTTTAGGATAATTCCTTTCAGTCTATTTTTTTATAGAAACACCGAGTGGCAATCAAAATGCTTGTTGTTCTAACCAAACATTGTTTACACTCAGCTTCTTCTACATGTTTGAGAAGTTATATGTGTGAGGAACGGATAGCTATTTAAATTAGCTTCAAAATCAGAAATGTGTGTAAGGCTGTCCCATATCACTTACAACGTACCTGTCGAGGATAAAAACGCCGGAAAAGATTGGCAGAACACCTTTCAGATAGTTTGGGGGCATTGCTTTAGGGTGGTCGGCCCTTTATTTATGTTGTCAAATATTCAGTTAGTAATTAAATATATTTTTATAATGATCAATAAATTTTACTTTATAAAGTTCACATAACCGCTTGAGACCGACGCGGAAGGTCGATACTCGAAACTACACGAGCTGTGGAGTCTGCGTAGAAGTGTTTTTCTGTTTGCTGATTGGCAGTGTGAAACATCAGGTTGCAGGGTACGCCAAAAAAGACTCTGTGCTCACATGATAGATTGGAAGTCAAATACACGAAATGTTCAAAAAAGAGAGATAATTAATGTTATTTTTCTAAATAATCCCTTACAGAACGCCTTACTGCAAAAAGAGATGCGTAAAGATGCACGCAATGAAATTCATGATTTTACATAAATAGCGCGAAGGACAGACAAAGATTCTTAAAATCTTAGTATAAATCACATTTCATCAGCTTTCATGAGCTCGAAACTTCGCTAAATACTGCCTCGGGAGGCTAATGTTATATTCGGTTTTACCTGCACTTGTTTTGGGCCCTCACTTTACAACACTATGCTTAAATAGTCATGCGCTCTAACATTTCTCTAGGCTGCCATATATCATCGCGAGACTGCTATAAATACTGCACAACTTTACAATTAGGACATCTATTGCTAGTGTTGCGAACATCACATTTCACTAGAAAGCTGAACTGTCTAACATGGTATGCTAGTGACGTCATCACACTATAGGCTGGTGGTCATTGTGATTTCTTCTTGCTGAGAAAATCGAGTTCGATGGTGCAAAATGCACGCTGCAGGAGGTTCAAGCTCAGTGTAAGCCAAGTATTTGAAAGGCACGTATTATTATTCTTAGTGCATCGTCGTGAGGAACGCCGCGAGCGTCTGGCACGACAAAAATGTGCTTTTTGGCAAGAGCGTTTTTGCAAACAAAGTAGTTTCCGGGGTCACGCTTTTTGGTCTGCGCCAAAGATGCGGGGAAGAGGAACCTTTACAACACAGTATGTTTTTAAAACTAACCCCCCCCCCACCCACACACACACACACGCACACACACACACACACACACTTCTTTTTACAGGGGAGCTGTTAAGGGCTAGTTTCCCCAGTATCGTGTCCGTCAGCAAACAAATGATGACACTAAACTCTGGACAGCTACCGCCATCTATAAATGACGACGGCAACCAGACAACCGGCTTGCCGGTTGTCTGGTTGTCGCCGTCGCGCACAGATGGCGGCAACCTCTCCAGCCTTTACACTCTGGCTTCCCGACTTGCGGCCGGCCATTACTTCATTCCCACCATAGTGCAGCTTCGCTGGTCTTCCTTCTTCACCAGAGTGGAAAGGCTGAAAGTATTCCTGAGGAATTGCCTCCTCCGTTTGTGTCTGCTAATTCGACAATTCTATTTGTCACTTGTTAACAGCAACCCTTCATTGCTTTTATTTTGCACCCCGTGAAGTTTAAAGGGGTCATAAAACGATATCCGGTTGGAGTGTTCATGACTTTTTCAGAGCGTACTGGTCCTAGTTTGGCCCAAGTATACTCGCACAGGCCGCCACTAATTCAGAAGCTTCTTTGTCGCGGTGAAATTGCGAGGATAAAATGAGACTATTTCTTTTAGTCTTGCCTCCGCAAAGATTGATGTCGTAATTGTGGGATCAAAACCACCCGCCTGACGACCGTCGAGCGCGGCTCATGGATTGGACAGGAGAACTGCGTGAACACTGTACATCGGCTCGTAACAATCAATGCCTCGGCAGACACTTGGGTAGTGGCTCCCAACCACTGCGGTGATGAGAATAGCCGAACTCTCACAATGCCTGGAGCTCAGCACGCGTTTTCTTCCTTTCCAACCCCAGCGCGGGGGTATGATTAACGTTGGCGGCATAAGATAGGCACCAGACCACGTGGCCGCTTCTGGCTCCGAGTTGAGGGGATGAACGGTGCTCATATTTTTCTAATTTTTTGGCGACTGCCATTGCCTAGAAAAAAGAGCAAAGCCAAGTTCAATCAGTTATTAACGTTAGGCAGTGATCCTGAGTAGTATTTAGTGATGTATAGAAATCTTTTATAGCTCCTTTAAGCAAAATACAGAGGGGGTCGAAACTTGAGCAGTAACTTGAGAACGACGCTCGTGTGAGACTTACAGCGACTGCCAACGTTCGCCTGCCCCTCTGAGATCACTGCAATCTTTATTTTTAGGTATTCCTTCCGTACACACATGTAATTCTATGTAACGTCATATTAATAAGTCGCATTCAGTCATTTCAATACTTCTATTCTCGGGGACATCTTTCGGATGCAGTTCAGCAACAACGAAAAAATGTTTGGGTGCCTCAATGATGTAGAGTTGGTCTTGCAACATTTTTTTTTGTACTTTCAATAAATACTGTTAAGAAGTAACCCCTGACGTTGATAGCTCTGGAAAATATCCATTAGTTTTCCCTCCGCGCAATAGCAGATGCAGAAAAATAAAGGAAAGAGACAGCAGTCGATCCCCTCCTCAACTCGCAATTTGAACAAGTGGCCACGGGATCTGACGCTAATTATATACCGTCAGTGTTCATCATAGTCATGCCCTAGGCGGCTAGGTTTCGGAAAGCAAAAGCTTGGGCTGAGCTTCAGATATTGTTAGAGTTGGGCTATTATCATATTTAATTGACATGAGCCGTACCCGAATGTTTGGCAATGCTGATTGCCATGAACCCGAGCACTCGACTCGGGGTTATGAAAATCGCTTACGTCACGGTGTCACGTGACTCCCGGTGCAAACTCGTGATGTCAAGTTACGTCACGCTGTCAACAAGGTTAATACATCTAGTGACTTCCTCAAGTTAAATCGAGCTGACGCAGTGAGTCACCTGACGTCACGAGGTCACGTGACATTACTTGACAGCATGTATTGACACCATGACGTCACGTGACAACGTGACACATGGTTAATCATAGTGCCAATACAAAAGCGCCACGAAAACCCACAATTTACCATACATTGCAATTCTGTATATAAACGATTTGATCAATAGATAGAAATACAGCCGCCAATATTTTATTCCCATATGCTCATTTTGTGATACTACCAAAAATAAAAAATAATTTACCTTGAACCGTTTTGAACCGGTTACCGTTATATTTTTTTCGGTTCGGTTCCGGTTCAGTTCCAAGATGGCGGCGAAGATTTCGGTTCGGTTCAGTTCCGGTTCGGCTAAAAATAACGGTTCTGTTCCGGTTTTCGGTTCGGTTCGGTTCCGGTTCGACACCCTGCTCACCAGTATCTGTTATAGCCAGTTCAAGTCAGTCTAGTCAAGAATAAATACTAATAGCCACAATGATCCACATTGAGCCATTCCATTTCGTAAATATAAAATTAGCGTAACAAATAGTTAGCTATTATTAGCCATATTGTAGCCATTTGAAGCCGATCTGATCCAAAATAGGTGCTTAAAGCCAATTATTGCCTCTTGAAGCCATACTCATTCATCAACACTCAAACAGGAGATAATTGCAATTACACTGACTAATAGCCATTAGTAGTCGTTGAGCCAATCTGGTCAGAAATATTTTCTAGTAGCCAGCAAAAGCCACCTGAGGTCATTCCAGTTTATAAACAGAAATAGCTCGAAGTTTTCATTACTCATTATTACTATTTGAAGTTGTAAACATGTTTGAGAGAATTCTCTCTGGGTTGGGTAAATAATGAAGAGATAAGATAATCCGCCAACCAAAAATTGAAATAGTAGCGACCCTACGTTTCGAAACCGTTCGTTTCTTCTTCAGGGGGATGAATGAAGGACAGCAGCTTCTTCTTCTTCTAGATGTTGAGCGACTTCTTTTTCTTTTTCATTGGTCTTAGTAGGCTGGTCGTGCCGTGCGCAGTTTGTTATAACATCTTGGAGGCCGGTAATATATAAAGTTGGAAGTGCCCCTAAGGACCGATTGATGTTGTTAGAGGTTGTTTGTATGTACCATGACTCTACGAGGTGTCTTCTACGTAGATTTGATGCCGTGTCTAGGATGCTTGCGTTTTCAAAGGCAATGCGGTGGTCGAGGGTCTCGCAATGTTCAGCGAGAGCACTGCGTTCTCTGTCGAAGTTTCGCACGTCGTTTTTATGTTGGCGGAGTCGATCGTGGAAGTTCTTCGATTCGCCGATATAGGAGGCGGGGCATTGGGAGCATGGAATCTTATAAATGACGCCCTGGGCCTGTCCTTCGGTGGCTTGTCCTTTGGGCGGGGTAGGAAGTGCCCAAGAGTTGACACCGGTTTGTGTGCAACCATAATATGTTCCTTTGCGAATAGTCTGGATAGTAGTTCGCTCGTTCCTTTCACGTAAGGGATGCTGACGCGTGCTAGCGGTTTGGAAGCTGTTCTTGCAGGTTGGTTTATCCCCTATTATGGTTCTGACGGCGAACCACATGGCGAATGAAATTACCGCTGACAGCACGTATCTTTTTAGGCGATGCGATGATCAGTTTGTTCCTCTTTTCGTTTTGTCGTTTTCAGAAGCAGCGCTGCACAGCCTTCAGGCTCTCGTAAACAGTGTGGAGACGTACAGACGCCTTGTGGCTAACCGGGTGGTTAAACTCGAACCGGAGGTAACGTCCGAGGGAGTCGGTTTCCTGGCAGACGGTAAATTTAGGGTAACACCACCTGGTCTCTCTGGACCCGCAACATCGAGAAAGGCAAGAAAAGTTGTTGCGTTCTGCGTTCCACGGTGAATTGTATAGCCGGTTCTATAGAGTTGAGGTGGCCGAGGAAGTTGTCCACTTCTGATCCTTGAAATAAAGGAGCAAGTCGCCAATATACCAGAGAATATCTGGGTCTTGGATGCAAAAGATTTGTGTTTCGTTCGATTACTATTTCAATTTTACTATGATTATCTTATCTCTTTTATTATTACTATTTCTAGCCATATCGAGCAAACATATAAAAAAGTGGAGGCTGATAGCCAATAATAACCAGTTGAAGCCAAATGCATTCACCAACACCAAAATAGATAATTGTCAATTATGTCATCAATAGCCATTAGCAGCCATTTAAGGTTAATCTGGTGAAAGAAGGTGCTAATAGCCAACAACAGCTACTTGAAGCCGTTCATACGTGTAAACAAACAAAAAATCACAGATATCAATAATAATCACATCTAGTCAGAGCCATTTCAACTCGATCTTATAATAAATTTCTGCGTGTTGCCAATTATGGTCACTTGGAGTTAATAATATCTAATAATACATGTTTCAATAGGAATGAAACAAAAAATCAACAAAGTCAGAAAAGCTTATTAATTTTGTACAAAATCGCCATACAAATCCTGACTGGTCTATGCAGCACACCGAATTTCGACATCAAAATACCAAGAGGTCGAATATCACGAGCTTATGCTCCTATGGTCCATCAAATAAAAGAAATATTGAATAGTCTATCAAAATTTCTATAGAGCCAGACACACTTGATTCATTTCCGGGGAAAGTGGCGAGTTGTCACTCCTTACCGCCACGATCGCTGCCTACTTCCGTCTTCCATTTTACCCGGAGTTTCCTGTATCAGTCTCGACGGTATTTGGTCTCACCCTCGTTTGGGCGATGAACAGCCGACGGTATTCAACACAAAAAGGAGAGCATGGTGGTCTCCAGAGGATTGTTAACGCCATCAAAAGATATGGACGCCGGATATGAGGTGTTCTTGCCGACAGGCCAAGGGGTCGTCCGGAAGCTTACTGGCATTCAAGAAGTCAATATTTTTATCTAGTCTACCACAGATATCTGTGTTAAAGGGGCCGTGGAATGATTTTTAAACCTCTTCTTTCTTAGCTGTAATCCTCAACTCGAAAGCGAACTGTGAAATTGCCGGGTCGTGACATGCTTCAGCACCGGTGCGATGACCCCAAGCATCCACCATGCTTTTTAAGCGCACCATTCGAAAGTGATGATAACTTCCGTCAGGGCACTCATTGGCCACGAACGCGAATTCAAATATTCGTCGACGAAATGATTGTTGACGAGTGCACACGGCTGTGTGACGCAGTTCTCGTGTCCATTACGTGAGTTGGGGTCTGCTGACGTCATTTTGGCTTCTGTAGGCATTCCAAAGGGGATATTTAGAACCATAAACACATGATGATAACACCAAACCATATACGTAAAGGAGCACAAAATGTGCCCAACTACAAAAAATAAATATTACACTCGTACGAAATACTTATGTCTGCAACTTGTTAATAGCAAAGACGAACATACCTTTGAGCATCAAAGTTTTATACTATGTGTTGATGCATTGTTATATAGCAGGACATTTCATATACGTCACTTGAGCAAACGCCAGCTTGTTCCTTAAAAAAAAAGCGATCAAATACAAGCTATTGCAACGAAAGCACGTTTTATCAAAATCTTCAGAACTGCCGATTCGTAAAATCATCGATTAGTACAAAAAGCTAAAGATCGCAGGAGCTTCCTCGCTAAAAGTTGATGTGATTATTCGGTGACCCAGGGCTGAAACAACTTACCCTAGGACCTCCACGCGACGTAATACTTTCATCTCGATTCTCAGAAATTCAAACTTTCAAAGGAAGCTAGCAAAATGCGAAAAGTTTATCCTAAAAGTTTTATCGTAAAATCGTTGATTAGTACAAAACATAAACATTGCAGGAGCTTCCTCGCTAACAGGTACTGTAATTATGCGGTTTACCCTGGTACTGAAGCAGCTTCCCCAAGGCCCAACATGTGACGCATAAATTTCGCATCAATTCTCAGACGCTTCAACGTTAATACAAAGCTAAGAGTATGTGAAAATTGCATGCTAAATGTCTTATCGATCCTCGAACATATCAGGGGATCCAAGCACCACTACGGCGATATGACTGATGCTGTCGCAAAGGCGATAATATCCAGAGGGATCTTGCACAGAAAGGGTATAAAGTATCATTATTTTAGATCTTCACGTATACCAACGTCAGAGAGCAAGAAGAAGCCCGAAATCGTCGGCAAGCTGCGGCACATCACGACTCGCGCGCACCGAACAAACTCGCATCCACCAGCTCTGGACGCTGCCATCTTACCGGTGACATCACGTCTCTTGCGAGGTCACATGACGAGTAGTTACTCGGTTGCCATGGAAACCGAGCCAGCTCAGCTCGTTGCTATGGTACCGCGTGTTACCAATCGCGGTGAGAGGCGGCACAGGTAAATGCGTGGCGCTACTCTGGCAGCTACGCTGCGCATATGCAGTGGCTCTAATTCCAGGCATCCCAGCGATTGGGCACGAGCCACTACACGAATGCATGTCGAGGCATTGATTGTCACGAGCAAAAATCGAATGCATAAGCAGGCATCGTGTCTACTGCATTAACAGCATTTAAAAATCGTCACAGTGGGGATCAGAAAGCTCGATGACCCACTCCTGGGGATCGCATTACCGGTATTGGCCCCACAGCTCTGTCATTGGATCCGTCATCAAGTTTTGCGAAGGAAAGACTGAAAGAAAAGATCCGCTTTATCCTTGGACTTCCACTGCGACAAAGACGCTTATCGGTCAGTGGCGTTGCGTTCGTGTATTATTGGATCCCACTAGTGCGAGTAAGTTGGTGTAAAGTGAGAAACGTTTCTGCCCAATATCGTTGCACAGCCCCTTGAACAATGTAGCAAAAAAGAGCTGACGCAGACTATGATCGTTGCCACTGTTTACAAAAGTCACAGTGCACACGCGCGAAATCACAGCTTAGCCAGACCTCGCTCGCAGTTGCGGCCAACCAGAAAGTGCGCGTGCGTAACACAAAAACACTGGAATGAATCCACCCTCATACGCCGTTATGGAAACGTGTATAGACAATGCAAGCATGACGCGTCCAGCCCCATCCGCGCGAGCAAGTGTAGGTTCCGCGTGAACATAGCTTTGGCAAGCTTTTAGTTTCACGGGCTTGATCCGCACGAGCAGAGACATAGCGGCGGCCATTTGCCTTGCGTGCAACCGTCTATTGGCAATGTGAGCGATAAAAAGCGTCGCTGTGTATTGGCATTCCATGATTGGCCGAATGCTGAGTATCACCTGAGCAAAGGATTTCTCATTGAGGGAAATAAGAATAATGTGAGAACTTTAATTTTGGCGGTGTTTGCAATGTTGGTTTAAGAGCGCAATTATTTTAAGCTTTCACCATGCTAATTACAAACACCATCAAGCTTGTTGTTCGCAAGGTAATGACATAACGAGAAGGAACCATAGGAGGGCACCACCAAAACATCTCGCCGCCAATAGACCTTTCCATAAAAAAGCTTCTGACCGGTTTCATTTTCAGTGTTTCTGCGTATGGCGCGTGATTTGCTCGCTTTCAGAAGCGACGAACATGCACGTGCTGCACTGAGGAGATCGCACGCTGGGCTGAGGGCTTGTATGTATTGGAATGGTTGTATAGCTACTGGCTGATTGACTTCCGAACGAAGGTGCCTGCTTACCAGTTCCTGACGTTGAAGTACGAGGTACTTCACGGATATTGCTCGTATTTCAGGAAATTAAAATTACCTTCGCTATGCAAACCCAAAATAATTTTGAGTAAAACCCAAATTATACCTAGATTAGCATAAACAGCATTGACCTTTGATTCTGCTCATGCCTTCTACACTGATGCGTTCCAAACAATCCAAAACAAATCTGCTCGTTTTACACTCAGTTATTACCACCACACAGCTAGTTGCACTATTATTAAATCAAAATTATGGCTCCCCACTTATGTCTAAGTCTGAATTGAATGGAAAGCGCCGAATAAACAAGGACGAGAGAAGGGGACAGAGACGAAGCGCTTCGTCTCTGTCCGCTTCTTCGTCCTTGCTTATTCGGCGCTTTCTATTCAGTGATGTACCAACTAGCCCATTTATCTATTTTACTACATGTCTAAGTCGAAAAATGTCACGCCTTTATTCTATGTCACAAAAAGTTAGTTTCCTGTTTCTATACCACGAGACAAATTAATTACACGGCCACTTTACGTTTCCTCTCGTCTTGAACATCAACACATGGTTGCCATCCCATGCGCTAAGCCAACTACATGTCATTCATCCTTCCTTCCTCGTACCTTTTAATAATTAAAGTATCTTTCCCGTTTCAATTACTTCCCACACGCACTCAAAGCATTTAAATCTGCGTTAACTAACCATGTTCTTGAGGAGTCTGTCCAAACTGTTTTTTTTTATCAAATGTGTTCTTGTTTTTTCAATTGCATTAATATAATATTGCTTTCTCATTATGTAATGGCTTCGGGACCTGAGGGATCAATAAATTAATAAATAAATAAAACTCGTTTAGCTGTTCTTAGACAATCATCCAAATGACAACCATTTGATCGCAACTAGCGCGCCCACTATTGGACTAATGTAGCGATGCAGGCGAGTTGGTTATGCATGTTGAAAAGTAGTGAAAGCGCACAATAAAGACGAATACGAAGACGGAGAGGCAAACAGGACGAGCGCTGACTATCAACTGAATTTTTTATTGGAAAAAATAGAAACAGCAAAATATAACCAGCAAAAGCCACAAATACTACAAATGTGACTAGTCATCAATGACTCGGCCACCACACGTGTCAATAAAGTCCACTTCCTTTTTGTGAAGGAAAAGTGAGGGCTGACTGATACACTTATCAGGACATTCCTTCTTTATCATGTAAGCCTCCAGTACCTCCCTCGCCACCTTTTCTTTACCTCTCCCAACGATTGTAGTGCCTTGAAAGTTGGGAATGCAGCGGCAATCTCTGCAGTGTATGTGTAAATGGGCTCCTGTTGTTGAACGCAGTGATAAAGCATGTTCACGCAACCGTTCATTCAAACACCTTCCGGTCTGGCCTATGTAAACCTTGCCGCAGCCCAATGGAATTTTATAGACCACGCCCACCGCACATTCCACGTATTTGTTTACGTGCTTCACTGTGCATTGCCGCTTATCTTTGCCTTTTTCTTTTATCCTCGGACATAGTTGAGCTAGTTTACGTGGTGCTGAGAAGACCAGAGGTACCTCGAACCTTTCCGCCACTTTTTTTAAATTGTGTGACACCCTGTGTAAGTATGGCATCACGTGGGGTCTTGCTCTCTTTTTTGCTTGTCCTTTTGGCTTTTGCCCTGAACTTCTTCAGAAGTTTCTCAGCCACTGCGAGCATAAGGGAAGTTGGATATCCTGCGCTTCCAAGTCTCTTGACCTGACTACAGAAGCTGTCGTGCATGGCATGGTGACACGACTTTTCAATTGCCGTCTCTAGACATGACGACGCAATGCTCCGTTTCACCAACTTCGAATGCGCCGAATCATAGGGGAGGATTCCCTTCTGGGTACGCGGTTTGTAACCCCAGCACACGTGTTCCCCTGTGAATTGCATTCGCAAATCCAGAAACTGTAGAAACTGCCCATCCTGGCGTTCAAGGGTGAACTTCAGGCCTTTAGATATGTCTTTAAACACGCTCATCACATCTTCAACAACTTCACATACAGTAAGGTTTCCACAGTTTTGCAAAATCACTAAATAATCGTCTACGTACCTAAACAACTTGGTCACAGGTTTACCTTTCAAGGCATTCTGAATGGCTCGGTCATACTTGGCCAAAAAAATATCACAAAGCACTGGGGCAGCACAGGAACCAATGCAGATACCAGCCCTCTGCACGTAATGGCGGCCCTCAAAAAGAATAAAAGTAGACTCCAAGTAAAATTTTAAAAGTTCCAAAAAACCGTCAACCCTCACACCACAGGCGTTTTGGAAACCAACAACGCCGTTTCTCTCAATGCATTCGCGTACTGCCTCAAACAATTCTTGGTGGGGGATAGAGTAATAAAGATCCTCTACGTCAATAGAAAACGCCACGGCATCCCCTGGAACATCCTTCCTAAGAAACTCCACCACTGATTGAGAATTTTTTACCAAAAAGGGTCACTGATATCTAGAGCACTCAAGTGCTTCTGCAAATAGAGGCTAACCTGTTTTTGCCACGATCCCCTCTCCGTGACGATTGCTCGAAACGGCGTATCAGGCTTATGGGTTTTTGCCGAGAAAAAAACATCAAGATGCGCGATTTTGCATTTCTGTACGTTCTTTTCCAACGTTGCAAGCTCAAGACCATTGCACAATTTGAGCGCAGCACTTTTGACCTTTTTGGGTTCAAGATGAGACAGCTTAAAGTTCTTCTGGATCGCGTTCCTAGACCTGACTTCCATCATGTCCATTGGAAGCGCCACGAACCCTCCCTCTTTGTCTGCCTGTAATAGGCTTAGGTTATTGCTCTGGAAAAACGAAACGACTTTGTTTAGCCTGCCCCCATTATGTGTCTGGGCCTTTATCGAGGCACACCGTAACAGGCAATCCACACCCTCTAAAGCGCATCTCTCCCGCTCTTCAGCTGGCGCCTTGTCAGAAACAGCCCGCACCTCGGCTAAAAGCTCATGCGGTTTCATGCGGGGTTCTACACTGTACTTGGGTCCTTTTTCCAATGTACTTGCGACATCTTTAGGAACGTGAACATCTCCCAGAATTGTCAGACCGCTTTGACTTGTGGTTCCTGACCGAGTCTTTTTGGGAATCCCAAGTCTCACGCGTTGCCACATGAATTCAGTCACCTGTGTCACCAGTTGAAGGTGGTCCCGATGCTTTCGTTGCCCGGTTGTTGGAACGTTGTTGCACAAGCACAGCACCCTAAGGTATTCATGAAGAAACCGCACTTCCCTCCAGCATTCTGATCTCAAAATCCTGCAGATACGCTGGGTGTGTCGGCTGGAAGCTTGCAGACATCCGAAGAGGCTGCACACCTCAGGTGGTGCTTGACCGCTCCTTATACAGGATGAAAGGTACCGGGCACGGCACGTTGATGTGGCGATTAAGTTGACACAGACAATGGCTTGATTGCTGTTACCGTTGAAACATGTAAAAGAGCCTGCTGTATGAGAAATTAACTGGACTAATGTAGCGATGCAGGCGAGTTGGTTATGCATGTTGAAAAGTAGTGAAAGCGCACAATAAAGACGAATACGAAGACGGAGAGGCAAACAGGACGAGCGCTGACTATCAACTGAATTTTTTATTGGAAAAAATAGAAACAGCAAAATATAACCAGCAGAAGCCACAAATACTACAAATGTGACTAGTCATCAATGACTCGGCAACCACACGTGTCAATAAAGTCCAAAAGACCACCACACGTGTCAAAAAACAAAACTATTGGACCAGAAAATTGCCACTACTCTCTTTCTTGCTAGACGGACACACGAACGGAGTTGAAGTGTCCGGGATACATATAACAATCTGCACTTGTCTGGAGTGACAAATCTCGCCCATATATCTAAGCATATGTTTGAAAGGCAACTATAGTGCTTAGCCGCTATCTAAAATATTTAATATATACAACTGTAAAAAAGTCATCTAGAGATTAGATAAGTATCAGTAAAGTAAAAATTGAGATCCGTGAGAACATGAGAAAATGCCTTTTTTCGGCCGCACATGGTTTGTTAGAGCAAATGAGTGGAGTTCAGAGTTAGACCGATTTGTTTTATGTTTTTAAGCCGCCGAGATCATGAGCATTTGCATTGAATATTGTGGCCTTTTTTCATTTTGATATTTGTCTGAGATATATTATACCTTGCAAAACAAGTTTCACGGAAGGAAATGCAAGATTAATGTTTATGACAACAGCTCTTTTTAGGTCTCAAGCTTGTAATAGTTATTGATGGGTATAGTTTCAAAATGTATTAATAATCATGTATTTATTGCACGAAGAAACATACATCATTACAAAGAGGCCCGCAAAAGCACGTGAGTGCTTGTAGGCGTGACCTGGCAACCAGCAGAGAAACCACTAGCATCAAGAAAGGCGAAGCACAAAATAAACAGATAAACGAAATACTCTTGACCCGAACAACAATTTAAAAATCGTAATTACAACACCAATTTCTAAGCTCTTTTTTATCACTTTCAACGACTATGCTGCAAATATTTATAAAGATTAGCGCTTAACGTTTGTGGTAAGGTTCTCCTGTAAATAGAAAAATAACATGAAGAGGAGTACATGCATCGTTTCGTATAGAAATGCACCTCCTTTAGGAGTCAACACAAGGAATCGGAGCATCTGGCAGGCAAACTTTAATATATGCTCGGTTGCATATCGTGCATCTGTTTTCAAATTTTGCTCTTAGATTTCCTGCAAAAATGTATGAATATGCAAAAACAAATACATTTTTTGATAAAAAAAATAATTTTATTGTGATTTTTATTTGTCGATACTTAACGTTAGTGTACTATAAATGTATATTTATATATATATTATGCTAGCTCATACAAATTAGCAGCTTTTGATTTCAGTAAGCGTTGCTCAGTCTTGTCTAAAGTTAGCAAAAACATAATGGATATTTAATTTGTGTTTTTGTGGTCGCTTTCGCAATATCTCGGGTTGTGACCAAACTTCAATGACTACTTGTTCAGGAAAATTCTAGGGTGGCACTGATTTTGTCCTAGGCATGCATAAGCTTTTAAGCAGCTGTACACTGTTATACAATACGGTGTAGTGTTGGGACCGGAGCGGCTCGCGTGAGACATGTGGTGTAGATTGATATAGGCGTCGACACCGTCGCATCTGAAGTATGGTCAGTATGGTTAGGATGTACTAAAATGGGGAGTTGAGCCGTCTGGCGGCCGTGAGTATCCTACGATGTGCAAGCACGCAACAGTGCAGGCAAGAAACAGGTCGCAGCAGAGACACTTTATTCGGCGCGAAAATTGTCGTATTTTTTGTTTGTCTTTTTATGCCCAGTTCTAAAAAAGCATAAATCCTATACTACCTTACTCCCCTGAGAAAAAAGCGTGACTTGTGCGAGTAGCATAAACTTATATTCAAAGCTCAAATACCGTTTGAGAGCAGTCAGTTACTTTACATAGTTTCGTTTCTTCAAAATGTTTTTTTCGTTTCGCAGTTATAAAAGAATTGTGTATCTTACCTTACATACCATAATTAAGAAAGCGAAGTTAGTGTATGATATGTGAAGCTTTCCTCTCCACATTAGTTACAAAACTCTTTATTTATTTATTTTTATCGGAAGTTGTAAATTTGGTATACCTTTTAATTACCATTTTGGAACTTAACCTGAGACTGGTGTAGACTCAGAAACTTAAATGGAGAAGGGACAGAGACAAGTGAAGAAGAGAACGTCTCAAACGCATCTAAAATATTTATTTAGTCCTACATCCTTATATACTCACAACCACAAGGTCACACAAACACTCATCATGCCCCTTTCAAAAACACAACACACCAAAACAAAAAAACAAAGATAACAAAGCAATGGGACGCCCACTCAAGTAACTACGAACAGGGCAAACCTTCCACTTCGCCAAAAAAGAAAAAAATGTTTTCCTCTTTCTTTTTCTTTTCCCTGTGTCACTGACACTACACCCACAAACCAACAAGACCCAGATCTTGAGTACATAGACCAACGATCTCCGCGAACACGAAAAGAACTGGGAAGAATATCTCCAAACCGGAACAACAACCACAACAGACAGATACTGATGGACTCACTCTAACAAACGCAAAACCACTTCACCCTTCAAAAAAAAAAAACTCTTTACTGTCCCAAAAATGCTTTAGCACGGTTCGCCAACTGCAACGATGCGTGACTTATACAATTACCGATTGATTTAATCGAATGGTTTCCCTTACCAGTCTTTTACTGTCATTCGCTTCTTTATGTATTATTTCCGTCTCTGACCGCAAAGCAGCGCAATTGTTACATTCATTTATGTGCTTAGCTATTTCGGAGTAAGTTGCGTTAATCCTTACATTTCTCTTGTGTTCTGTTAGTCTGTCATTAACACACCTCGAAGTTTGCCCTACATAAGCAAAGCCACACGCCATCGGAATTTCATACACTACACTGTTCTTGCAAGCGATCGATTTTTCACGGTGACCTTTCCTGCACTCATGCAATTCAGTTTCAAAAGGAGTTAATCTACCTAACCTGAAATAAGAACTAAAAACTCTTTCCACTCCAAACTGCCTAGCACACGCCTTCAGGTAATGTGAAATTCCATGAAAATACGGAATCACAGCAATCCGTCTTTTCGACGTGTCTTCTCTTTACTTTTTCTCCTCAGTGTGTACATCGAAATTCCTTCTGATGAACTCTTCTTCATACCCTGCCCCTCTTAGTCTCTTCCATTGACCTTCCAACGAATTTGTGATAAAGTGTATACATGATTGGTCTAGAACATTTCTGGTCAAAGACTTTACCACTCCCGCTTTCACCGTTTTCGAATGGCAGCTCCTTTTTGACAGAACAGGTTTCGGGTTTTCTTTGCCGTACTCCCAGCAGAGACCTTCATCAGTGTGAATTCGCAGATCCAAGAATTGTAATACTTCACTCTCCGATTTCTCAACGGTGAAGCGTAGTTCAGGGGCTGCTGATCTTATCAAATGCTCGTTGGTCTTTGTACTCAAGATCTGGGTCTTGTTGGTTCGTGGGTGTAGTGTCAGCGAGACACAAAGAAAAAAGAAAAAGAAAAGAGGAACATTTTTGTTTTCTTTCTGGGAAGTGGAGGGTTTACCCCTGTTCGTAGTAGTTGCTTGAGGGGGCGTCCCATTGCCTTGTTATCTTTGGGTTTTTTTTGTTTTGTTTTTTTGTGTTGTGCTTTTGAAAGGGGCATGTTGAGTGTTTGTGTGACCTCGTGGTTGTGACTATATAAGGATGTGGGACTAAATAAATCTTTTAGCTGCGTTTGAGACTTTCTCTTCTTCACTTGTCTCTCTCTGTCCCTTCTACTTTTAAGTTTCTGTTTCTACTCCCAGTCTCGGATTAAGTTCAAACATGGTGAATATCCACCAGCTCGCCTGTACTTTAACCGTTTTTTAATACATTTTATTGCCTATTTTTTGTTCTGGGGTCAGTACATCTTTTTGTAAAGCCTGGATTATAGAAGCCGAGCTTTTTTTTACTTCTGCATATATAGCCAAAGTCTATACATAGCTTGCAACTGTCGCCATTGCTGGGTACTGACTCATTCTACGCACTGGTTCCTCCGAACTACAACTTTTGAGATGCGCAAGTAACACAGCGAACTGAACACGTCGCGACGCACAAAATACAGACATGAACGAGAATGGCGTGACATGAAAGCTAAGTATAGACCAGGAAATGTCTGAATTACTTTTATTTAGTGAGCATGGCAGTTATGGAATTAAATACCAAGTCTGGCAAGGTAAATGGAGCAACTTGAACTGCTGTCTTTATCTCTTTATTGAAGAGCAATCCCACCTGAAGAAATTTGTTATCTCATGACATGTGACGCAGGTCACACATTCTTCTAAGACTTCGTTTCCTTTGTTCTGCACCAATTTTCTCCCCTTAAAATCCAATCGCGTGACGCAGTAGACTTTTTTTTTAATCAGACGATCTCATTCCGCGAGCAGAGAGGCGTCGATCGGCGTCCGAAAAGAGGAGGGCTTCTCTTTGTATGTTATAAACCACGTTGCATCCCGGAAAAAACAACCTACCGTGATGTTTTCTTTTCGTTGTAGTTCATATAGTTGTGAGTTACTTACCTCTTTGACACAGCTAGCAGCCACACAATATTGTATTGCTCCCCACACAACGCAAAACAGGAAAGTGTTACACAAGACTCTCCAAGCCAGCCTCTCTAAACGCTGCCCGACCGGCGACCTAGCCCCTCTCTGACTGGCACCACACACCGGGTCGGGTCCCTTGGGCTGAACGGGGCGATACGACACCCAGCTTTTATGTAGAGGGCGACACGGTCCGCACACCTGGCAGCTCCACTACAACATTGTGCGGCTGTAATTGCACTCGTGCGCTGCGTGCACGCGCACGTGCGGCTCCATGTGCGGCTTCAGCTGATTTTCATTGCCGTGTTGACTGCAGCGCTTCAATTGCTGCGAACATTGCGGAACCTCACGAAGCTCCCATTGCCGAGCCGCGCCTGTCCAAACAATACCACGTAGTTTAGTACGTTGTAGCAGCCGTGCATTACTGACTTTCTCTTTTTCTTCCTCTCACTTGGTACGATTAACTTCATTCCTGTGGTCGAGATACACGTTTTAAAGTTCTATACACAACAGTGTTATGTCAGATAACTTGTCGTAGGCTTAATTCCTTATTATCTCGTTCTATACGCTGGTAATCTCGGTGAGGTAACATAAAGCCACTGGTTGCTACTCAAATCTGAAGCTCAGGAAAATCAAAGACATGTATGATAAACGTAAAAAAGCGGTGACTTAGAGACCTTGGCGGCCCAGATAAGTACTCCATGTAGCGATATACTAAGTGGAAAGTTACTCCATTACTTGTAGTGCTGCCTCTGCCGACCGCTAGACATCGGCTGGTGTGAAAATAATGCATATTGAGATTCTTGCCAAGAATTTGTTCAGAAAACTTTTTTCTCTAATAAACGTAGTGTAACGGCTTATAGATATATTTAAACTACTTTATTTTTCACATTATTAGCCTCGTCATAGTGGCAGCCCCAGCCCCACGGACATCACCGTTTAGTTGGCGTAAGGGTTGGGGCATGTTGGAGGAAGTGGGCGGGGCTCGTGGTCCGCAACATTATGTATCGTTGTTCCTATAAGACCTTTAATATAAAAAATAGCGTGTGGCCGGTTCCATCTCGAGCGTTCGTGCGTATGGCCCGTGCTTTCGTCGCTTTCCGAAGCGACAAACACGCACGTGCTGGGCTGTGCAGATCGCAGGCTATACTTCGTTTCTGCGCTTGGTCCGACGCAGCCGATGGTACAAGCGCGAACTCCTGCGGTCCAGCGTCCGTGCCAAGCACGCGCGCCCGTGCAGTACAGGCACTGTTCAGCGCCACACGCCTCGCGCTTGTAGCACTCCGCCGCTGTCGGCATTCTTGCAAACATTGGAACTGTCTATAAATACTTCATTGCGGGTCCTCTTTCGGTAAGGTTGCTTAGCGTTGTCTCGTCCGAGCATGGCCGGACTTGAAGCGCGCGCTCTCTTCTCTTTCTACGGCCTTGGTAAATCGCCCGGAGTCAGCTTCTAGCATTTTTTCGCGAGTCGCAGTCCACTTGCTTTGCCGACAGGGGTGCAACCACCTCCACCCGCACTTGCTCCGGCATATGCCACCCACGGCGGCAGAGCCGCGCATTCAACCCCCGTGCGGGTGGCCGTAGCGGCGGCTTTCCTGCACGCCCTGGGATGCTCGGCTCCTCACGTGACTACAATCATATACAGCGCGATAGCAGCGCGCGCGCCGCCGCGCATGGAAAACATGAGAGGAGGAAAAGGAGGGCGAAAGCAGGGGAACATAACGCCGGGGTGCGAGAAACGTCGGTGGAGCGACCGCAAGGCGGTATTCGCATGGCGCCGGACGCTTTGCCCTCACGGTGGATGGATCCGGCGAACAGCGGCGTGGCGGCGCGGGGAAAACAAATGCTCAACCTCGCTCCCCTTCGAGGGAGCATATAGAGGAACCCCAACCCCACTCTGAGAGTCCCCTCTAGCCGGCATTTCGCCGGTGTCTGAGCCTGCAGGTTGCTGTTTCGGCAACGGTTTATTGAACTTCGCCTCGATTTAAGTCACTCTCACCGACAGGCAGGGCCGTCAGCAAACTGCGTTCCCCCGTGACATGGACGGGACTCGAGGAAGCATCTATAGGCTATAATATGCAATGCGCGAAAATTGTATAGACTACTACACCCTCGTCTAGAGCAGCTGACCGACTTCATGTGCGGCCTATGAAAATGATGATGCAGGCTCTACGGCAATAGATAGATTGGGCCCATGCTTACATTTACATAAGAGTGACGAATTATTTATCATTTAAAGTTACTCCACGTACAGGGGTCCGTCTCCTCCTGTTCTTGAGTTCCAACAGAAGTCCTGGAGGTAAAGACGAGTATAGTTTTTCCGCAACTGCATTCGCTGTCTCTACTTACTACTTTTTACTCCTCGAATCTCTCGGAGATGTGCGTCAAATATTCACCACGTGGGCTCATCAGAAGCGCGTTAGGTAGTCGGTCTGAAGGCCTGAATCGTAAGGATCAGGTGTCAAAGGCTATAAAATTCTTGGTCGCAAGCTGCGACAGCACTGAGATACACTGTCAGACGCGCCTGTGCAAATCGGCAAAGGGTAGCCCAGGGGTGAAGTGATAGCGTCCCCGCGAATTGCGGCGGGAGGTGGCGATCGCCCCAAATTGCAATGGCCGCAAGAAGAGAAACAGAGCGCGCGCTTCCAGTCCGGGTATCTGAGTTACTGTGGAGCAGAGATATCTCACAAACGCTTCGGTATTTGCACGTATAGTCTTGTGGAAATACGAAAGGCCCACTGGGAGCGCCTGGCAGAGACGCTGGCTGGCGGAAGCGCTGCTTGCCCTCCGGCCAATTCTATCTCTTCTCCCGAGGGGAGGACTTACCGGGACTCAGCTCAAGAGCAACACGCGCTTATCAGTTTCACTTTCACGGCTAAAAGCGGTTAAGTCAGCGTCGTGCCACGGCTATTACCTAGTAACGCCGCAATAGACCCATTAATAAATTACCCAAGTATCAAGGATAATAGCAGGGGATTGGTATTGCACGCGCTGGCCACACGCGCACGCATTCTCCGACAGAGCATTCGGCGTAACGACTCAAAATAAAGCGTGTGTGGGCAAACGCTACTGGCAAGATGCCATTCGTTTTATGCATTTGCTCGTAGAAACGCACACCGCTGAGGCCAGCAATCTACGGGCGTGGAACACACAATTCCTTTATTCTCCTTAGTATCGCAGTAATAGACCTATTGCAGCATTACCCAGCATCAAGGAGAATGCAGGGATTGGTGTTCCACGCGCCACACGCGCACGCCTTCCTCCGCATAAAAGATTCGAAGTAAATAACCAAAATAAAGCGTTAGACAAACGCTACGTGCAAGATGCCGTTTGTTTTAGGCATTTGCTTTAGAAACGTTACTACTGCTGAGCAGCCAGCACTTACGGCGCGTGGAACACCCAATCCTTCATTCTCCTTAATATTTGGGTAATACTAGCAATAGGTCATTTAGCATATGGTGCATGTCTGAGAGAGACGGGCCTGAGCCAAGGCGATTCTTCAGTCTCTGTTACAGCGCGAGATCCGTGCCATCTTTGTCACCAAAGAACGCGCCCTTGAACTAGTGGTGAATTCCTATCGCAGATCTCGAGCGCTCCCAAAGCGCTCCATTTGGAGCGTCCATGTCCCGCTCACATATGTGGCTCGAATTGGTCATCTTCTGCTCTTATGGTATATTCGGCTGGTCACTTTCGAGCGTCTCCAATCATCCGAGTCGGAGCTACCAGATCTTGAGCGCCTCCGCATCGGAGCGAGAGAATCGGCGCGCCCAGCCGAACGCTCCTCAACTTTTCAAACCGGCAAGCCGAGCGGATAGAGGGTGGCCTGTGTCACCAGAGGACGGCGCGAGCCGCCTCTTGCGGAATTTTTGCTTCTCGGATTCAAAGGGTTCAGCAGTATTCAGTCATCCATCCATCCGTTAATTTTTGAAAAATGGCAGCCATCAACGCGGACGCTGATTAGGTCAACGAAAGCCAGCCGTGCCAAGCAGAAGTTCCTGCGAAACTATGAAAACAGACAACATTACAGCTTGAAAACTCTCGCACTTTTGTTATTACCGCTTTTACAGTGTAGGTTCCCACATATAGGAAGAATTCACTGGACGCCATATTTGTGGGTGCTGTTTAAAGCGCATACTCAGGATAAGCCTGCACATTAATAGCCTGCTAAGACCGGCACTCTCGATGGTGCGGAATGCACGTTTCAAAACAACTGTGGAAGCTCACCATCAGCACGCGCTCAGCATTCGGGCACACAGATATGGCCGCCAGTGAATACTCCGTATAGAAACATAGGCCTTGACCTTGGGCATCGTACAAGGTGCGTCAAACAACTCGGCAAACTTCGCTTTGTCAACACGGCCCTCGTCGTCGTCGTCCGAGCTGCTGGTGTTGTCGCTGTCTAGCTAGCTTCGCCAGCAGCACTGACGGTGCCACTCCTAACACTAAACGTCTTCGTTTTGCACAACAGAACGGTGACGATGACGAGACTGACGGCTGTTTTTCGCAGCCCTCTATCTTCGGACTAGCTGCGTACTCGCCGTCCGCTTCCAACACAAAATTAAAATGGCGGAATGGCTGGAGTCACGTGACCGGTCGGCAGCCAGATCTCTCGGGCGCTCCCACTTCCAAGTCGGAGCGCCTCAAACCGCCTGATTCGGAGGACGGCGAGAGTCGGAGCTTCGAGAGCGCTCCGAAAGAACAAGCCGAATATACTTGGAGCGCCTGGCATCGACCAGCCGAATGCACACCGGCTTTTCAGAGCGCTCCAAGAGGCTGAAAGCGACCAGCCGAATATACCATTAGATATCTGGCAGCGCCCGCCCCGTGGAGCGCCCCAAATCCTGCCACAACCGCTCCGTGGAATCCTACAGATCTCGGCGGAAGTTGACAGAGCGCGTTACGTCATTTCTTTTAACTCGGCGGTGGGCATGCGCGGCGAGCTTGGCGAGGTCGCCGTACCGGCCTGGCCTTCAAGTTGGATCAGTTCGGATGCGTCGGCCGTTTATGCGGTATTACTACAGCTCGAACGCTTCTACATCGCGTAGATAAGGGATGCAAAGGCGGGACTGGAGCGTAGCAAATCGAAAGCGCTGACATTTGTGATCGTGAGAGGAAGGACGAGAACAAATACGACCGAAAATTCGGAAGCAGACGAAGTGATAGGCCTTTTCATTTTGCAGCCAATGATTGCTTACATTTTTACACCGCACGCCGCCGGCGATTTCTCGTGCAACAAAGCAAGGACAAATTAGGCAACGACCGTGCAAGTGGCGGCTTGTTACTCTTTGTGTTTATTAAAGTCGTACCGGCAATCTGATCCCCACCGATGACAATCGCTGTGTGTGCCCCGTCATTTCGACGCGGACAAATGGGATGTGACGTTCGCGAAGGTGGACGTCTTCCTCGTTACTTGTGACATGGGCTCCGCGGTAAAGATATTTTCGCCCAGCTTCTGTCGCGTGTTATTTCTGCAGCTAAGCAGTTAGAGCTGACACTGGTCATCGGGAAGATCAGAAGGCTGAGTCGTTGGTTGGCATGTGAAGTTCGAGCAGTGGACATTTTAAACGGCCGACCGTCTTGCGCGGGTCGGTTGGTCAGTCCGGAAATTCGAATCCATCTGCGGCTCATCGATTCGGAGCGGGCCCCACGGAGCGGAATTTTGGCCTTCCTCGCAGATTTTAGAAAGCGCTCCAGTTTTTCCGGTGGAATTCACCATAAATGTGTCTTTTATAAATAGGACTCTGGCATAACTTAAACATTCGTTTTAAAACGCAGCCCTTAGGCGCCCTTTTCCGGGTTTTAAGGCGTCGCCGTAGGACAACCACGCTAAATTTAGGGGAAAATTGACTTCACGTGACCTCAACAGGAATTTAATTTTCCGCTAAATTTAGCGGCAAAAATTGACATCACGAGACTCAACACTAATGCAGTTTCACCGCTAAATTTGGCGGGAAAAATGACGTCATATGACTTGGCGTCGCGTCAACTATGAACAAATTCACTTCCTCTGCTAAAATTAGCGGGGAATTTAATTTCTGTAGAGGTCACGTGGCTTCAATTTTTCAGCTAAATTTAGTGGGGAAATTCTGCGAGGAGAAGGAGGAAAGGAGGAGGAACATGGGGGGAGAAGGAGGAGGGGTAGAGAAGGTGAAAGAGTAGGGTAGGAGGTGAGGGTACAGGGGAGGAGGGGTGTACCCTCCCATCTTCCTCCTCAAGAGCTGCGCTCTAATTTCGCGTCAAACGGATTTACAAACGTCTTTAATTTTACTGGCAGTGCCTGTTCTGACATTTTACAATAGAAACATCTGGTCAGCAACAGTGAGGACTATACTTCCTGTCACTAGCTGTGTGCAGTGCTGGCGAAGGCAGCGCCATTCGAAGAGAGAAAAGCGAGCACAAGAAAGGCTGAACGGGAGAGGGGGGCAATGGAGGGCGAGGGGAGTAAGAGAGAGCACTAGGAACGTTAGAGGTGAGGGTTTTCTCCTCCTCCCAACCTTTCTTGTGCTGCCCTTTCTCCCTCGCCTGGCTTCGCCTTCTGTTGAACACGCAACTTGTGACAGGGAGATTCAGCTTGATTCCAGCCTTCGTGACCATGTTCCTGACCACGACATCCATGAAGCCCGCTCTTGCGCGAAACTTATACCAGAACTGTAAAACACGTTTCAGCCCAGTTGAGCACTGCGTGAGTGTCCTCCCTCCCCTCGCCTGCACGAGACACTACCATCTGCGCGCACTTGCCAAGTGACTACTACACAATGTGAAGTGGTGTGTAGGTACGGGCATTAACGCTTTAGCTTTATCATCGCACTCATGTGCGATGCTAATTCATATAAAAATGGCAGGGTTGTGATTAAATCCAGGATCTCTGGCGGGTACCACGATATTTGCAGAATGTTCTAAAGGGGACTGACGAAGTTGTCGATGAAAAAGAAGGTTATCAGTCATTTGTGAGATAATTGCCACCTTTTTACCATAGGAAAACACTCAAAGTGTATAATGGTCCCTTTTTCAACAGACATTTGTTTAATGTGGGGAATATATGAGGCAATAAGCGGATTGTCATTGCAAAATGAAAATAAAACAACTTATTGTATTTGTCGAGTAGATTGAATTGTCTTTGTGAAATTTGCCTTTTTCGCTGAACCGACACGCATTGTTGAGTTACCACCATCTAGCATAAACTACAAGTGGCAGTAGAGCATGATACGTAAATGACAAAATGCAGTCTAATTATAACCATGTCGTCCATCCCTAAGTGATTTCGTAGAGCCATACATTTTCTTAATATCTGCTGGGAGATTTGGGTAGGAAAGAAAGCCTATACACTAAAAAAACAACTAGATACGTCAAAGATGCATGCAACAATGTTTGTATTCTGTAACGAGCGCAGCGACTATGCATATGCGTATGGCAGCCCTTCAACGAAGATACTTCCAAATGTAGTATCAACAACACTCATTAGATATATAGTAATATGAATATAAGCCAAATTTACTTAAATTGGGATGCAACATAGGCAGTGTTGTAGTAGCGTTACAAGTATTCATAGCAAAAACTCGATTCATAAAAGAATAACATTAATGAAGGCTGCGTTCACAATGCAGTCTTTGACAATGTTCACGGCGGTAGCAAAATCTATACACTAAATCCTGAAAAGAAAAAAATTGCTTCTTTTTGAATCGCTGCCAAACGTGTGTTGCGTTTAACATTATCTGGCGTTGTCGTACGATAAATCAGCAGTCAATTCTACACTAATATCAATAAGTTCATCTATGGTTCGTATATGTTTTGTCGGTTCGTTTATTGTCGCCTGTCGAAATATGTGTTCCTCATACCGTTCGCTGCTGCTTCGGTACGAGTCGAAGCACTGCTCGCTTGATTATTGATTTGGATTATCGACGTGCGACAGCACTGAATGAGGAAAGGTTTCTTCCCGCCTATTTAGTCTCAGTATCGCAGTGTTTTCAAGCTATAACAAACACATCCCTTTCAAACTTCATAACAATGGCACACACGTAAAAGCCGAATTTCGCATCTCTTCAAGAGTGATGTTGTGGACTTCTAACGCCATCTTAACGTGCTCTTCGTCTCAGTACTGCTGCCGAATGGACCCATTCTATATCAGTGAATAGTTCGACTGCGCGTTCTTTGCCGCCGACACATAAGTCTTACTCCGGTCGTGGACAAAGCAGCAAGCATCATGGCAATGTTCTTTGGAGGGTTCCAAGCATTTTTTTAGCTTATTGCTCCAAGGGTACGGCTGTCGAGTATACGCAATGCAAATATTCCCGTGCAATGAAGGCCATATATCATTTTGTCATCGCAACCGGAAATCAAAACACTATTGATCAGGGCAAACGGATATGTTCTGGCACCCGAACATTTGCATGGCCCATACGAAAATCATCTTTTGTCGTTTATGAAAACTTTTATGGCAGGCTATCACCCGGCTTTCTATTGTCTTCCATAGAAATGCATAAATACAGCTACAGCCAGCTATAGAAAAATCTATGGCCCTTTTTCTATAGAGTGGGAAACAATACATTTTCTTTACCCGCCTATAGATTATTTTATGGCCGCTAGTCTAAAAACTGGGACTCAATAAATTGTCTTTACCCGACCATAGAAAATTGTATGGCCCTAAGTTTAAAGATTGGGAACCAATACTAATTTTTTACCCGCCTGTAGAAATTTATATGGACCCGTGGCTAAAAACTGAAAACCAATAAATGTTCTTTTCCAGCCTATAGAAAATTCTATGGCCCTGAATCTAAAGACTGGGAATAAATAAATTGTTTTTACCTGTCTATAGAAACATTTATGGCTCCAAGTCTGAAGACTAGTAACCAATAATTTATTTACACGCCTAAAGAAAATCACTACCGGCACTTTCTTTTTTTAGGAAAAACGCTCCAGGTTAGAAAATTGAAGCTATACTCAATTTCTCTAATACCGGTCACAAAGCATGACCCAAGATTTGTTCTCTGCTGTTCAAACGGGCCGTGAAAACCTGTAACATTGTTTGTTTAAAAAATCCACTGAAATTCTTGTGCTATATTTAAATTTAGTTATTACCCTACAAAAGTGAAAATAGATTACACAGGCACCGAACACTGCAATCATGCAATATCTTGATTGCAATCTTGAGCACCAGTGTACTGAATTTCATAACTGCAACTTCAACATGATTCTTCAAACTTATTAAAAGTATAATTATTAAAATTTAGTTAATTATCCTATTTATCTACATTTGCTTTTTCAGGGTGTTGAATTTATAGATGGGAGTTATTCCAAGAAACAGTTCAAATAATGTATTAAGTACGAGTAATATTTGTTCCGCCTCTCCGTGTTTATGTGACAAATGACAGCAGTCACGGCCAAATCAGATTCAAGAATAAGACTGCCATATATAGAGGTAGTGCGAACATAGCTCAAGTACAGACGGGTGGGTGTCCGGTGTCGCTGCGTTGTTGATGTTGTGTGGGGTTGTCCTGCTTTTGTTTTGTGTATTTCGAGTGTTCAGTGATGTATGTGTTTCTACCATGTATCGTTAAAAGTCGGGGAACTTAAAAAAATTTTTTAGAGTTTGCTGGATAAAGAAATTCATAGGAGAACCCATACATCCTTATTTTGCAGACCAGAATAATGGCTAAAGACACCAAAGGAAAAGCCATAGGCAGCTAAATCATGCTGGCTATAGAGAGCCAGCCATTAGTAATGCTAAAGAGCGTTATGGCTGGACAGTGATAGGGCCATAGACGAAGCTAAAAAGGCCTCTAAAGACTACCGTTAAGAATGCTACAGACAGCCATAGAAAGTGCTTTAGCTAATTGCGCCAAATAACTAAAGTTGACCATTCAAAAAGAAATTGTGCGGTCGGCTAGAAAGCCGACCATACAAAAGCTAAAAAGGCCTATAAAGACTACCATAAAATGCTAAAACACCCATAGAAAATTCTTTAGCTAATTGCGCGAAATTAGCTAAAGCCGACCATACAAACAATTCTTTACAGCCGATCATAGGATATTTTTGTATGGGTGGACCGTCATGCACACCGTGACGAATGGCATTGCAGAGTTCCTAGGTAGAGAAATGAGAAGCCGCTTTTGAGAAAGTCTTTCATCGTTATATTGGCACGATGACTAGGACAAAATAGTTAAACGTCACAAAAAATGAACTTCCTGGGGTTTTGCGCTCAAGCATTTAGTGTGGACACAAGGCTTCTGGGGACTACTTTTATATTTGCTGTAGATAAAAAGGTGAACCAAGCAGATCGTTGCAATTTGAATCAAATTCATGAACTGTAAATGCTTGTCAGTTAGTCACTGTCGGCGCGCTTTATTTTGAGAGACCACATCGCAGACACCGGCAAACAAAACATTCATTCATGGCTTTTCTTCATGTCGAATTCGCAAAGGAGATTTCACAGAGGATGATCGGTTTTGAGGCGTACTGTAACACACAACGTCATAGTCTCATAACGGAATCGACATACTAGCAAACAAAAAAAAAGTGACGACGCAAACACTGTGCCGACACCAACACGACAACACTGTTTCCATGGTGTCCTGTTTGTTTTGGAGCGCTGCTGCATATACTTTCTCGCAACAGGTTGTGCCATTTTCGTTAAAATTACTTTACCTTGTAGCGGCCCACTAGAGTGAAGAAGAAGAGGACTACTCAGGCGCACAATCGTGTGCGCGTGTTGTGATCCCTGGACTCGAGCCATTCTAATCCTACGGATGTTATAAAACAGCTGTTTCAAACATGACGTCTCACGACTCCACAATGGTGACCCGGACGTGATCGACCCACTCATCCGGAGTCGTCGAACAACGTAACCATGCAAGCTAACGGTGAGCCTACACCGCTAATTGAAGTTGTCTCCCTCAAACTTCCACCCTTTCGGCCCGTTGATCCGGCCTTGTGGTTTGCCCACGTCGAATACCTATTCGCTACGCGAGGCATATCATCGCAAGTGACCAAGTTCTACTACGCTGTCGGCGCACTCAGCCCCAGTGAAGCTGCCGAAGTCAGGGACATCATCATGACGCCGCCCACAGATGTGCCGTACGACAGACTCAAGCACGAGCTTGTCAAGCGTACGACGGCGTCGGAACAGCGACGTCTTCGACAACTCCTTACCGAGGAAGAACTGGGAGACCGCAAGCCGTCTCAGCTACTGCGACGCATGAGACAACTGGTAGGAACTGCGGTCATAGATGACTCGATTCTTCGCGAGTTGTTCCTGCAATGCCTCCCATCAAATGCGCGCATAATTTTGACTACCTCAACCGGCGTCTCCCTGGACGCGATGGCAGAACTCGCGGATAAAATTCTGGAAAATGCGTCATTGACCGTGGATTCGCCGACTCTTGCCATCAAGGCGCTAACATCTCAAGATACGCAACTACAGCGACTTCAAGCACAAGTAGACAGGCTCACACTGTTAATCACCGAAAACTTGCATGAACCAAGACCTCGTCGCCCGATTCACAGGTCGCGATGCAGACCACGCCGTAACAGCCACTCCAGGGAACGCGGCGGTACAACGTGCTGGTACCACACTCAGTTCGGGACGCAAGCCCGCCACTGCTATCCTCCTTGTTCTTTTGCGGGAAACTCTCCATCCAACAACTGAGGACGGCCAGTGCTGTTGGAATATCTCCAGCCCGTCTCATACTATTTTTCTTATGGAACGACAAACTGTCTTGAGGTTCTTAGTTGTCACTGGTGCCGAGGTCAGTGTAGTACCCGCTAACAGTAATGACCTGACGAAAACCCTCAACACTACCACCCTCGAAGCAGCAAATGAAACTTCCATACACACGTACGGCGAACGTTCTGTAACTTTAGACCTAGGACTACGTCGTACTTTTCGATGGGTGTTCATCATCGCTAAAGTCCGACACGCCAAAATCGGAGCCGACTTCTTAGCTCACTTCCACCTTCTGGTAGATATGAGTAAAAAACGCCTGCTGGACTGTGAAACCCACCTCACTTTCCATGGAGTTCCAACTCAACCAGCGATCATTAGTCCGACACTCCAGCGCCCTAAACCAAAATCAAGTTTTGAAAATATTCTCTACGCGTTTCCAAGTTTGACACAACCTTGCAACGCTCAACGCCCAATCAAGCATGATGTTCTTCACTACATCAGCACAACAATACCTCCTGTCTACGCAGGACCTCGCCGACTACTTCCAAAGAAGCTTTCCGTAGCAAAGCGTGAGTTCGAGCACATGCTCGACCTCGGGCTAATCCGTCCCTCCTCCAGCAGTTGGGCTTCTCCACTACATATTGTGCCGAAGAATAATGGCGACTGGCGCCCATGCGGTGATTATCGGGCGCTCAACAAGATCACAACACCAGATAAGTACCCAGTCCCCCACCTTCAAGATTTCACAGCCAATCTGCATGGAACGAAAGTATTTTCTAAAGTCAATCTAGTTCGCGCATACTACCAAATTCCGATGGCACCCGAAGATATCCCCAAAACAGCCATCATCACGCCTTTCTGTCTTTTTGAGTTCGTTTGAATGCCATTCGGACTCTGCAACGCGGCTCAAACATTCCAACGTTTTATCGACCAAGTCCTACGGGGCTTCAACTTCTGCTTCGCCTATTCAGTAGATATCCTTCTGGCCAGCGCATCAGAGAGTGAAGATCAACGACACCTCCATCAGCTTTTCCAACGCATTGACGCTCACGGCCTCGTCGTTAATGCCAACAAATGCGAACTAAGTGTTAACCAACTTGATTTCTTAGGACACCACGCGGACCACATCGGCGTTACACCTCTTCTTTCTAAGGACAGCGCCATACGGGATTTTCCACAACCTAAGAATATACGCCAGCTACGAGAATTTCTAGGTCTGCTAAACTTTTACAGGCGCTTCATCCCACACTGCGCTCACCACCTGCAACCCTTGAACGAACTTCTTGAGGGAAACCAAATCGCATCAATTTCTTAGACTAGTGCTGCATTTTCTGCATTCCAGGCCATAAAGGAGGCGATAGGCAACTCTACCCTTTTGGTCCACACGAAAGCAGACGCCCCGACGCACGTCATGGTTGATGCTTCGGGTACAGTGGTCGGTGGCGTACTTCAGCAGCAGACTAAAGGTCAGAAGCGACCTCTCGCATTTTTCTCAAAGAAATTAACAAATACCCAGACAATGTACAGCACTTTCGGGAGAGAGCTTCTTGTAATCTATCTGGCCTTAAAGTATTTCAGACATTTCCTTGAAGGACGTTGGTTTTTCATCCTTAATGACCATAAGCCCCTTACATTCGCTTTGGCTACAAGTGGAAATGAATACACGCCTCGAGAGCTTCGTCACTTAGCCTTCATTTCTGAATTTACGACCGATATCAGACACATTCAAGGAAAAGCCAACATTGTAGCAGACACCCTGTCTCGGGCAGACATCGGCGTCTTACAAACACCACAACCTCATCATCAGATCGATTTCGCTGCTATGGCCGCTGCATAACAAAAAGACAAGGAGCTGAGAAACCTTCAGCCGTCATCATCCTTAACACTTGAGGAAATCGAAGTGTCATCCTCTGCTCATCCTTCATTATGTGACACGTCCACAGGCTCTCCTCGGCCATATGTGCCACTTAAATTCCGCAAACCAGTATTCGAAACGCTTCACCGTCTCTCTTGTCCTGGCATCCGGGCTACGCAGAAACTGGTCGCATCACGTTTCGTTTGGACAAGAATGCAAACCGATGTACGCGCGTGGACACGTTCCTGTCAGGAATGTCAACGACAGAAAATCCAACGCCACACTAAAGCACCCCTATCAACGTTCCCCTTACCGAATCGACGCTTCGATCATATCCACATTGATCTGGTTGGGCCTCTCTCACCGTCGAACGGTCACACCTATTTCCTCACCTCTGTAGACCGCTTCACACGTTGGCCTGAAGCTATTCCTATACCCCATATTACCGCACCTACTGTGGCTCAAGCTCTTATTACCGGATGGATCGGACGATTCGGCGCTTCTTCCACCAACACCACTGATCGAGGCCTATACTTTGAGTCGAAACTTTTCGCCGACATCACGCATCTCCTTGGAATCGCTCGAATACTCACCTCATCATATCACCCTCAAGCTAATGGGAAGGTAGAACGTTTCCATCATCACCTGAGGACAGCACTCCGAGCTCATGAGACAACTAAGTGAACTGAAGTACTTCCGATAGTACTCTTGGGTATCCGGTCCACCTTCAAAGAAGATCTGGGCTGTTCGTCAGCGGAGCTGGTTTATGGAACAACTCTACGTCTTCCTGGACTGTTTTTGCAAGCAACACCTTTAGCATCAATCCCTGACATCACAGATTATGTGGATCGTCTACGCGACACAATTCAGCTCCTACAACCAGTCAAGCCACGAGCAACATCTAATAGGGGTGCATTCCTCAGCCAAGATCTACAAACATCAACCCATGTATTTGTGCGAAGAAACAAAGCCCGACTATCACTCGGTCTACAATATGATGGTCTCTGCAAAGTACATCGCAAAGACACGAAGACGTTTACTTTAGAGATGAATGAACGACACGAAGTCGTGAGCTTAGACCGCCTAAAAGCTGCCCACATCGATAACAGTGCGACTTCATGCAGAACCAAGCCTGTGAAACACGTACACTGGGCACCAATTATAAACATAATTCCTTCACGCAATAGTGCATCATCATCACCATAAACTTTATTGTCCCACAAGTGGGAGGACTTTGAGGTCCCCGGTCGGTGCCTCAGTCCAGGTCTCCGTCGGCTACCCCGATCTTGTGGGCTCGCTCAGCCAGCCACTGCTGGCGTTCGAGCTCTGTGCAGCGGCTCCAATTCTAGAAGAGGGGCACCTGTAGCGGCCCGCTAGAGTGAAGGAGAAGAGGACTACTCAGGCACGCAATCGTGTGCGCGTGTTGTGCTCCCTGAACTCGAGCCATTCTAATCCTACGGATGTTATAAAGCGGATGTTTCAAACATGACGCTTCTCGACTCCACAACATCATAAAGTTTCACATTCTATTTTGAGGATTGTATTGTTTTTTTCTAACTCTCCGAAAGCTAACACTCCACATAATATTCACTTGCTTCAGTGCACAAAGTAAAGAGCGAAGTGAGCATAAACTCAGATAAAAATAAGGGTATTTCTGCACCCTGATTGCGTAGCTGCTTCCAAGCCACGCAGGAGAATCGTCAGATATGAGATGGCCGCTTACGTGGACACTAAATTTAGAGTGAAGCCACCAGCACAAACATTTTGAGTTTGAGCCTCCACCTCAACGATCGAGTTACGCCACAAATCGAAATATTCGCGCAGCTAACACCACTGATGACGACTTTACACCTACAAGTCCTCAAACTTGTTCAACTACAAAGTGTCCCTAAAATAATTGACAGTTTTTTTCTTATTTGCAAAAATAAGCTATTCATTTTTTAACTCTCATTTTCCGCCCAGCAGTAGCACTAGAGGTCCGAACGAGATGCCGAAGTGTGAGACTAAACCGACAAAGTATTAAAGATATAGGCCATTTTCTGAAAATTTTAAAGGAAAAATGTAGCGCATTTTTGCATGATTTCTGTTTCTGGTGCCAAAGAACTCCTTGTATTCGAAAGCTCTGTCGACAGCCACTTTCCTTCTGAAATTTTCAGAAAATCATATAACCTGGAAAATATATCGTTTCGAGCTGAAGCTATGGCATCTGGATCGGAGCCCTAGCACTATCTTTGGTCGTAGAATATGCTTACGGCAGTGCATAGTTTATTTTGACGGTGAGAAAAGCCATGTAACTTGTTTTGGGGACATCCCCTACTTCGTAAACAGCAAGGCATCGGCGATCATCACCTACCTGCCCGAAGTGCTGAAGACACGCTCCGAGCTTCACCACAGAGTTCGCCGAGTCGGATCTTCGTTGAGTAGACAATATACCGAAAGTTTTCTTTACACTTTTTTCACTGCGACACGAGTCTCTGAAATGTGCAATAGTCAAATGCTTTGACTTGCGTGCATTGATAGTCAAGATTTCTTTCTTGAAGAAAAGAGAGCTTTGTGTCACCTTGCATTTTTATCTCCCGGAATGCACGGTTTGCCCTTATCGTTGAGCCGAGATGATCGAAGCAGTCATCGCATTTTTTTCGTTTCTCGTGCCGCTTCATCTTTCGGCCATTCATCTAATTACGCGAGCACTCTCGCTTAACATAGCCTTCAATCACCCAACCTCGGCAGCCGTCGGCGGCGCCGTTGGTGTCCCTCGTCTGAAGAAATTTGACTAATGGCATTTTCTTCAAGCTGGATTATAATCTCCGCAACCTATAAGCACGACGATTGGACAATTCTGGTGCATAGCTTTGATGCAAGTTTTCGCTGGAAAAATTAGAGTCATCGCGCGCCCACCCGAACGCGATGTAAACATAAGAGAACCGGATGTATTTCTCTCACGTTGTCATGGCGGGCGGAAGTTATTCGAATACTCTTTCTAGAAGACAAGGCGTCTGCCTTTTTCCTCCAAACGGAATCACTACCCTATTTGAAAATCTTGATGACAGAAAGATGGTGGGAAAACCTCATGCAAGCGTAACCGTAATTTGGGACATCCTATACCAGCGCAGTGGATCGTGCGGAACCATCTATGCAGACGGAACCGTACAAGCATAAAGTAATATGGGACATCCTATACCAGCGAAAATACGATACCAGATTTGTGGGGCCATATGAGCTTCACCATGCTGGAATCGCCTTTTCACTGTTATACAGGGCAATTTTTTTAAGCTTCACATATTTTTTAAAAAGGTCGTGAAATTTACACTTCTCTTGTCTGTTCAGTTTAGTTACACGGCGAGGAGTACGTAGTATAGGGGCCAAATCGTAACGATAAGTAGGATAGTTAAATACGATTTGCGAATTGTTTAATTACTGAAATTGAACACATGGTTTCAATTAGAAATTTGCTGAGAGTCATCGAAAACCACTAAATCAACTCTTTTAGAAGGTTATAACGCAGGGGTAGCATTTTACGCGTTCTGTAAAACGCTTTATTTGGATCCGTTTCTAGGTTTCGGTTTCTTATCGGAGCGCATCTCTGCTCCCACGGTCCTGTTCCCCAGGGGTTTAGTCCCGCAACACACTTGCGCCCTGCTTCCCTCCATCCTACGAGGGAGGAGAGGAAGTGGCTTGGCACCGCTGTCACTAGTCAGCAGTATCGCAGGTGCAATGATGCGCTCTGATAAGAAACTGAAGCCTCGAAACGCGTCCAAATTAAGCCTTTTTTTTGAACGCCGTAAAATGCTGCTTCCGTTCTATATATGTCAGGAAAAGAGTTGATTTAGCGTTTTTCCATGATGCTTAGCAACCTTTTAATTGGAATTATTGGTCTGTTTTCACTAATTAAAAATTTAAGGAACATGATATACTTAAAGGGAAGCTAGAGTGGATTTGTATTTGAGGAAACACATTTAAATCTTCTTTATTTGAACTCCAGAATCTCAAATCTCACAATTATTTGGTAATTTGGTGAATCGAGGCTGCATAGAATCATTTTTAAAGTATCACTAGAGGCACTCTTTCCCGGAGAGTAACTTCACAAAAAGAGCTTTGAAATCTCTGCTCACGCAGCTTCGGCGCCAATCAAAGCTATGCACCAGCACGCTATTTTTAAAAATGGTAAAAATAAACATCACGGCTGGTGCCAGTGCGGAAGAATACACCTTGAAAGCTTGCGATATGACGCGCAGCCCTCAAGAGACACACGCTTGGTAGCTGAAAATTTTCCTTACGACGTCACTACTGGTTCGATGTGTTTTATGTTTTCTCAAGTTTAGTTTTATCTTTGGAGAAAACGAACGTGATGTTCAGATTCACTGGAAAAAACTACACTAGAATCAACCTCCATCTAGTTTCCAGAAAGGAGTATTGCACTTCCCTTCATAAGCCGACTCATCATTACAATTAGCCCTTTTATACCATGCCTCCACTGGCCATATAACTCACGTGAACAGACCGCGTAAGAGTAGCTTTTACAGCTCTTATTTTCAACGAATCTGTAAAGCATACAAAGAACACCCTATAGCATGTCCCCTAATACGATACGACTGTATGGTTCCTTCCCCACTTGCATCCTTCGGGAAGACTCGCAGACATCCAGCGTTCCATTGATATGCTGGATGTCAGTGAGTTTCTAAATCAGCGATTATTTTGAAGCAAGCATGATGTTTGCACACAAATAAGCTATTGTCCAAGGTCCTCGAGGAGCACTAATAGAAGTGGCGAAATGTAGTGACGTGGTAAATTTGGTAGCAAGTATTTATTGCTAGAAGAATTGCATGCAGCAATGCTTCACTTTGCTGAAAAGATGATAATTATAAATTCAATACTGAACAAAGGTGTCCCTTGAGCTGTCAGGCCAAACTCCCACTCTTGCCACTCAGGAGTTCCCAACTTGTGCGTAGAGGGTCAGCACAACCAGGATTTGTGCTAGCGAGCACTCCTGCGATACAAAAATTGAATAAACATGAGATGAAAAATAAAAGACGATTACAATACTCTTTAATGCGAAATTAGAGCGCAGATCTTGAGGAGGAGGATGGTAGGATATGCCCCTCCTCCTCCTTCCTCCTCCTCTTGTGCTCCCTCCCATTTAGCAGGAAATTTTCCTAAACTTAGCAGGTAAAAGTTTCCCACTAAATTTAGAAGGGATATTGATGTCACGTGACCTCAACAACAGTTCAGTTTTCCCACTAAATGTAGCGGGAAAATGACATCCATGGACTTTGTGGGACGTCAGCCAGAATAAACACAGTTTATCCACTGGATTTAGCTAAAAAATTAATGTCACATGACCTCTACATTACTTCAAATTCCTGCCAAGTTTAGCGGGGCAGTTATGCCGATGGCGACGCCGCGGAAACAAGCACCTAAGAGCTGCGCCCTAAAAAGAAATGCCTCACCTGAAATAAAGTGATAATTAGAGATAAGGCAAAAGGAAAGAAAGCTAAGATACCACTTTAATATTATTCCTTTTGTGCGTTCTAACATATTTTGACTTCAAAAATGTTATCTATTTATTAGTACCCAGAGAACCCCCCCCCCTCCCAGTTTCAGAATGAATGGAACAAATCAGTGCAGACTAGACCTTGTAAACCGTAGTGCATATGAAAATGAATGTTTGCCACATAGTCTTGCATGAGTCGGTGGCTCAGATCTCTAAATACATTTGTAGTGAGTGAACGTTCTTGAATAAAACTTTTGGGTTTTGATTTTGACAGTTTGAACATCCACAAGGAACACTGTATGCCACTGATTGTTTTTCGACATATCAGAAATGGCGCTGCACTGTCATCCTTGCATACCTAACAAAAGTTTGCATTTTTTTTAGCATGGCATGTGCTATTCTGATACTCATACAGCCTCTTTTTCTACAATATTTAGTCTATAAAGCTCTTTCTTGGTTCTTAACTCACATGACAGATTCGGTAGCTTGAATTCTCAATCGGCATTAACACTTCTATATATTGATGTAATAGTGAAAGACAAGATGTATGGGCTTGATTACGGTTCGACAAGCACAGATGTGAAGAAAAGTACTGCCGAAAACTCAAATGTCAAAATAAAAAATATTAGGTAGAATGCGAATACAATTATTGATATGGTAATGGATACAGTTAGCACATTCAATAAGAAGAATGTGTGTTAGTCGCACACTCAAAGAAACCTGTTGCATTTATATTCATGCAAATTACTTCGGAGAACCAAGCGCTGCAGTCTCGAGAGGGTATTCGGTGAATGATTCTACCGAAAATGAGGGTAGACGAAAAAAGCAGTTTGATCTGCGACAATGAGCATTCCATGAGCAAGTGGCATGTCATTATTACTGTTACGGTGCCGACTGTTTCAAACTGTCCGTCGCGTCATTCGGTGAGTTCCCTCCGTACATTACAAGGTTTGGCTCTCGCATGCTTTGCGAGGAAGTTGATGAACTGGAAATATCTAGCGTAGTTCCTAGAAAAACTATATCCAGAATATTATCTCCGTCACACAAAAATATCAAAACGTTTTAGAGATAAGGTTAGTGCAGTAGTTGAATAAAACAAATACTTAGTTCTGCGAAACCATCTTGCCGCAGTAAACGTATAACGTTCACCTAAGTAGAGCTTGGTCATTACGGACGATTGTGCCCATTGCATACCCTTACAAATTTAATCGAGCGACCAACAATATTTAGAGGCTCAACCAACTCGGAATATGTGGAACACTTGATATTAAAGATTGGTCTCACCATGACTCTCTGCAAACGTCCACATAATAATTTTCATAAACCTATGTATTTAAAAAAACTATTTGGTGCCAGCTGTTTAAAACACCGTAACACTTTTTAGCATAATAGAAAGTTTGTCGTGGACCACAACTTAAGCAGTTTTCACTTCATTATAAAGGGCAATTACACATATCTGAACTTTGAATATAGGCCTGCAGTGAATTGTTTCTTAAGCTGAACGTGCTATGCTCTGTTCATTATATAAATCTTTGCAGAGCTGACAATGTGCAAGTTCCTGCTTTTTTATATTTCACATCTCCCGAGTGGCTGGGCGCGATAGGTACAAAAGACTGATGACACCAACCTTACACAATGATTATTTTAAAGAACTTGTTCGGGTATAGCACGTGCGAAGCCATCTGCGAAGGTTATTTCTGTGCACCGTCGAACTTACATCCGCGAGCTTTTAGGTTCACATGTTAATCATGTCTGAAGACTCCTCTTTGTAATTGGAACTCCATCCAACCCAAGAACTGAATATGTCTTTTGCATTTTTAGGCTTAGTAGTGCTTTTGCTGTTTCACTTAAGGAATAGGTAAGAATGCCTATTTCGAGTAGCATACCTAACACCTGGTGGCACGAGGACTCCCCTGTCGTGACGATAATCAAAAGTCACAGGCAGTGAGATATTGTGATGCTCTTGTTGTTAGGATTATTTCCCCCGTGGTCCTGGCAACACCACAGAAGAAGATTGAGTCCCAGCTTGTGGCCACTTCGATATCCAGATCTTGAGGCACCCAAGTAGCTGAAAATAGAAAACAGATCACGCTCAAGTACTTGGCAGAGTTACATATCAATGGCTAGCATATTCTTTCATGATCAGCACATATATCCTTTTATTTTTGTATTTTGCACTTGTACTTAATAAAAAACTGCCCCTTCACTGCCACAGCCATGGTCACCCTTGAGGACAAGGCCATGTAGGCCTTGAAATGATGGGTACCTAATTAAGGCAAATGATTAAATACGTTCGTTTAATCTCTTTCGCCCCAACCTGAGAGATTTGTGTCGAATATTCACATTCAACTATAATTACTATAAAAAAACTACTACTGCAATGCAGAGTCGTATATTGGGAAAGTTTGGCCAGTGGGTGTCACGACGAAGGCTCAGAGATGAGGAAAGGAGGAGAGCACCACAGGAGCGAGAGAGAAAGAAGGCAGCAAAGAGGAGACGACCGCCATTTTGACGCAACGCTGTCGGCGCGGAGCATTGTTGAGGCTATGCGTCGTCTGCTACAAACTTATTTCTTTTTCGCCTGAACAAAAATTTGCGTTCAAACATGGAGAAACTTCATTCTTGAGCTTTTTAAGCCACCGAAGAATAGCACTATAATTTTATTGCCAGAGCCTGCCAAATAAAAGGAAAGAACCGCAATTGGGATATCGATCCCATGCTAGCGAATGAATGAAAATGGCGGCTTTCCCCGCGCAGCTGGGAGCAGACGAGATTCACGCGCATGCGCTCACGCCTCTCGCTCTGTTCCGTGGGCTGATTGGATTACTTTGGAGGGGACACTACGGTAGCGAAATCTTAGACTGGCCAAACCCTCCCAATATATGGCTCTGCTGCAATGGAAAGATTTTCCTACCCTCATCATCAACGAGAGTCGACTGGGGATACAACTCCAGTTCATACACTTACTAAGCATGAGGGTAGAGTGTACCAGCGTAGGGCAGGTGTCTGGATAGAAAGAGTTTAGTTGATGCACCAAGAGGCTAACCGATAAAAATGGGTACTACTCTGAGAAAACGGCCAAAAAGAGCGGATCTCGACATGGCACTAACAGCGGCACACAGTATCTTTTTGACTGATTAAAGGGTACTAAATCATTATTTTCAGCTACCTAATCAAACTAAATATTCGTCCCGGCTTGCTTCTTGGAAACATCTTTAAATTTACAAGGACTGTTAAAACAACGGCCAAAAAAGCAATGGCAAAACCAATAATCGAATTTGCCTGCTCTCCAGTGACACAACATCTATGGCAGACAGACCTGCAGAATAAGCAAGCAGTCTAAAAGACAGGTTATGTCCTATGTATAATTTTTTTCGTGCTGCAAAGCAAGCGCTGGAAGGAGGTTTCACGACATTAACAAATTTCTTGCGATCAGTCGAGAATAAGTTAGAGCAGTGAACTTGTCCTTGCCCCCGGCATAACGTTTTAGTGTGGCCCGTGGAAAATCAAATATGTAAAGAAAATAAAAGACTAACCTTCATAAAAAAATCGGTAACTTTGTCAAAGAAAAGTTATCTTGACACAAATGTGTGCCATAGAGTTGTACAGCGTCCATTCGAGTGCTTAACCAATTTTGAAGCAAATCGGCGACACTGAAAAGAAAACACCCGAGTACCATTAAGGGAAAGACAGAAAAGATGCATACCTACACACTAAACAATTTCACACCCTTATTGGTGTAAATTGCATGGGTCACAACTCACCCCCTTATTGGTGTACAAAAACGCCCTAGAGAAAGGTGTTATTCCTCACACCCTCAAAAACCGGTGTAATGTCTTACACCCTTCACAGGAAAGGTGTGAGTCTCCTCTGCACCATTTTATTAGGGTGTGGTGTCAGCAGTACACCAATTTAAAAGGGTGTACTGCAGCTAGAAGAGCATGATAAAAATCCCCGAGACTAGTGACAAAAAATGGGACAACACAACACTGTGTCAAAACGTTTTGAGACGTGTTGTGTTGTCCCGATTTTTCTCTAGTCTCGGTTTTTTCACCATGATCCTTCACCAGCTCGCCTGCGCAGTAACTCTCACTTCAATCAGTTAGAAGAGGTAATACAAAATGTGTAACTCATTCACAGAATAGGGCACAAACCCCCGCAGCACTTCATCAAAAAGTGTTTACGAAGAAATGCTTGCTAACAAGTGGAAACATGTGCGCCACTTTTTTTCAATCTGAAAGAAACGTGCGTGGATCTTATCCCTTTAATTTACCATAAGAAAGAGGGACATTGAAGACAAACAGACAAGACAGGCTTTCGACTTTCCACAAAACGTTTACCGGCTCGACTTCGCCTTTCAAAGCTCTACGGGGGCGTCGGGGGGTAGGAGGAGGTTGGTGGGTGACAGAAGCGCGAGCCGTGTGGCCCCGGTCGCCGCTAAGCGTGCATGGCGGAAGGGGGTCTGCTGTTTGTCAATCGACACGTCGCCGTTAACGCAGCCCTGAGTGCGGGCGGTGCCCTCTTGGGGAAAGAAGGGAGGAGGGGGAAAGGGCCTCACCTTCAAAAGGGAAGACACTACTCAGGAGGGCCTTCAATTCCTCCATCTTTGACTGACCCACTCTTCTCACGGTCTATGCTGGTCTTTTCAACAGCGTTCCCAGAAACCTGTCCTCCCCTTCTCTAGCCATCATTTCAAAATCCGTTAAGTTCGGAATTGTCCAGTCTCTCCTTTCCTCCTCTTGCAAAAGGTCTTGCGATCACAAGATCAGAGGGAGCCTGTCGCTGCAGGCCACCAGGCTCCGGAGGGTGGAGCTACCCGGTGGACCTTTTAGATAACATCAGCAAGAAACTCATCCTGCAGTCGAGGAGCCGCCCAAGGAGGCTCCCTCCGGGACCAGGTCTGCCCGCCTGCGTGCATTTCTTACTCCCACAACACGGCACACCGACTCCGCGCGCTTGCACATCGATTCTGCACAGAGTTCTTTTCATATGCAAATTTAAATTGGGAGGCATGTGCAAGCCAGTAACCATCCCGGAACCCCCACCCACATGCACAAAAAACACGCGCAGTGCTTCCGGCCCTGCAGAAGGGAAAGGTGTATAGTATTCCTCTTGTGTGCGGGGCCGAGTACATCGTTCAGACGGGGCGCTGCATGCATGACCGTCTCCAGAGCACGCCAAAGAGATCTCGTCCACCCGCTCCGGACTCCTTTCATCCAGTCGTGGCTCACGCCCAAAAACTGCCCCTCGTGCACCCCGAGTTCTCGAAAACCAAACTTCTTGTCGGCGGGGAGAAATCTCGATTCGGCAGAGGTGTGAGTGCTCTGCGTCATATCAAAATCCTCAGTCTCAAATCTGCCAAGCCCATCCGCTACCTACTTTCCTATCAGAAGTTTGCTTCCTGCGGGCAGAAATTTCCCTCCAAAGACAACAAAATCTGAGTGTTATCTTCTTCTCCTGCTCTTCTCGGCGCCTTCCCCTCCTCCCTTCCTTCCCCAAGAAGGCATCGCCGCTCTTCTCCTCCTCTCCTCCTCTCCACCCCATTCCCCCTCCTCCTCCTTTCCCCAAGAGGGTATCGCCCGCACTCGGGGCTGCGTTAACGGCGACGTGTCGATTG
>JAZHYW010000763.1:0-13069 GCA_037355805.1 Ixodes ricinus | reverse complement strand
CTTCATCCCACACTGCGTTTACCCGCTGCAACCCTTAAACGAACTTCTTGTGCGAAGCCAAAGCGCATCAATTTCTTGGACTAGGGCTGCAGATTCTGCATTCCAAGGCCATAAAGGAGGCAATAGCCAACGCCACACTTTTGGTCCACCCGAAATCAGACGCCACAACGCATGTCATGGTTGACGCTTCGGGTGCAGCGGTCGGTGCCATGACTTCAGCAGCAGACTAAAGGTCAGTGGCGATCTCTCGTATTTTTCTCAAAGAAATTGACAGATACTGAGACAAAGTACAGCACTTTCGGGAGAGAGTTTCTTCCAGCTTATCTGGCCTTCAAGCATTTCAGACATTCCTTGAAGGACGTCGGTTCTTCATCCTTACTGACCATAAGCCCCTTACATCCGCCTTGGCTACAAGTGGAAATGGATACACGCCTCGAGAACTTCGTCACTTAGCCCACATTTCTGAATTTAAGATCGATATCAGACTCATTCAAGGAAAAGCCAACATTGTAGCAGACACCCTGTCTCGGGCAGACATCGGCGTATTACAAACACCACCACATCATCATCAGATCGATTTCGCTGCTATGGCCGCTGCGCAGCAAAAATACAATGAGCTGAGAAATCTTCAGCCGTCATCATTCTTAACACTTGAGGAAATTGAACTGCCATCCCCCGCTCATTCTTTAATATGTGACACGTCAACAGGCTCTCCTCGCCCATATGTGCCACTTACCTTCCGCAAAGCAGTATTCGAAACGCTTCACCGTCTCTCTTATCCTGGCATCCGGGCTATGCAGAAACTGGTCGTATCACGTTTCGTTTGGCCAAGAATGAACACAGATGTACGCGTGTGGACACGTTTCTGTCAGGAATGTCAACGACAGAAAGTCCAACGCCACATGAAAGCACCCCTATCAACGTTCCCCTTACCGAATCGACGCTTCGATCCTATCCAGATTGTTCTGGTTGGGCCTCTCCCACCGTCGAACGGTCACACCTATTTCCTCACCTCTGTAGACCGCTTCACACGTTGGCGTGAAGCTATTCCTATACCCGACATTACCGCACCTACTGTGGCTGAAGCTATTATTACCGGATAGATCGCACGATTTGGCGTTCCTTCCACCATCACCACTGATCCAGGCCGACAATTTGAGTCGAAACTTCTCGCCAACCTCACGTATCTCCTTGGAATCGCTCGAATACACACCTCATCATATCACCCTCAAGCTAATGGGATGGTAGAACGTTTCCATCGTCACCTGAAGACAGCACTCCGAGCTCATCAGACAACTAAGTGGACTAAAGTACGTCCGATAGTACTCTTGGGTATCCGGTCCGCCTTCAAAGAAGATCTGGGCTGTTCGTCAGCGCAGTTGGTTTATGGAACAACTCTACGTCTTCATGGGCAGTTTTTGCAAGCAACACCTTCATCGTCAATCCCTGACATCACAGATATGTGGCCTGTCTACGCGACACAATGCAGCTCCTACAACCAGTCAAGACACGAGCAACATCTAACTGGTGTGCATTCGTCCGCCGAGATCTACAAACATCAACCCATGTATTTGTGAGAAGAGACAAAGCCCGAAGATCACTCGATCCACAATATGATGGTCCCTACAAAGTACTTCGCCGACACAAGAAGACGTTTACTTTAAAGATGAATGGACGACACGAAGTCGTGAGCTAAGACCGCCTAAGAGCTGCCCACATCGATAAGAGTGCCACTTCATGCAGAACCAAGCCTGTGAAACACGTACACTGGGCAGCAGCTATAAACATAATTCCTTCACGCAATAGTGCATCATCATGACCATAAACTTATTCTCCCACAAGTGGGAGGACCTTGATGTCCCCGGTCGGGGCCCTCAGTCCAGGGCTCCGTTGGCTACCCCGATCATCCGGGCTCGCTCAGCCAGCCACTGCTGGCGTTCGAGCTCTCTGCAGCAGCTCCGATTCTAGAAGGGGGACACCTGTAGCGGCCCACTGGAGTGAAGAAGAGGACTACTCAGGCACGCAATCGGGTGCGCGTGTTGTGCTCCCTGGACTCGAGCCATTCTAATCCTACGGATGTTATAAAGCGGCTGTTTCAAACATGACGTCCCACGACTCCACACACCAATTCAATTCCCCGCTAAATTTAGCTGGGAAAATGACTTCACATGACTTCGTGTCACTTCACCTATGAGCAAATTCAGTTTCCCTTCTTGATTCACCGGGAAAACTGATGTCACATTACCTCAAAACTAATTCAATTCCCGCTAAATTTAGCGGAGAATTGAATAGAGAAGGTACGAAGGAGGAGAAGAGGGTATGTAGAAGGGCGTGAATGAGGGTATAAAGATGAGCAGGAAAGGGTACGGAGGAGGGAGGGTGCAGAAGAGGAGGGTACAAAAAAATAGAAAGGGAAGGCACGGAGAAAGAGCAGGCCATGGAAGAGGAAAAGGAGAGAGTAGGGAGGAGGGGAAGGTTGGTACTCTTTCCTCCTCCCTACCCTCTTAAACTAAAAAAGATAAAACTTAAAAAAACGCACGCAAAATAAAACTGTACTAAACAGTTTGAATAAAAAAAATATTATAACATAAACTTACAAAGAAAAAAAATGTTTAGAGCTATATTTTCGGCGCAAAACGAATTTGAAGCTGGTGCCCGCGGGAGACCAAGGAAAAGTGGCAACCAGCCGTCACGTCACTGGCAACTATAGTCACGTGGTGCTTGCGTTCTTTCGGGAGCTTTATATGTGCTCTAAACAATACTTATTAATCTTCGGCTTTTTTGTTTTTTTTTGCCTTTTTTTTGCAAAATATTTTGTCGTTTTGAGACATACAAGTAGAAGGTGTCACAAAAAAATTTTTCACGGTCTTTTTTACCGCAAAAATAAACTAGGCATCGCCGAACGCTCATTCTCCGCCCAAAGGTAGAGCTAGAGGTCACGACCAGATGCCAAAGTTTCAGCCCGATTCGATAACTTAATCTAAAGTTATAAGTGATTTTCTGAAAATTTCAATGAAAAAAATGGAGCCCATTTTGTGCCCGTTTTCGGTTTTTGGTGCCATAGAGCCCCATGTGTTCAAAAACTCCGTCGGCCGCCATTTTCCCATTGAAATTTTAAGAAGATCAGTTATAACTTTTAAGTTATCGGATCGGGCCGAAACTTTGGCATCTGGTTGTGACCTCTACAGCTACCCTTGGGCGGAGAATGAGCGTTCGGCGATACCTAGTTTATTTTTTCGTTAAAAAAGACCCTGTAAATTTTCTTTTGTGAAACCCTGTATAAGAAAATCTTCACTTCCGTTTTTTACTCCTACGACTCCAGCGGGAGCTGCGGTTCCTCCGCACCGCTGCCTGCAGGCAAATCGTAGGCCTCAAAGCTTTCCGTGGGGAGGATCGCTGTTTTTTCAGGCGTGTCCTCGTAGAGAAGCCCTGGCTGCTTGATGCCGTCAAAAAGTCAACGCTTCAGCTCCGGATTCATCGCAAGGGACGCAGACTACCACTGCGACGCTCACGGGGCTAAGCTCGGCACCGAGAGATTAAGACGAGTTATCCGCCGAACTCCCCGCCCACCGAGATTGGTCGGCGCCGTGCATGACGACATGCGCCGTCACTCCCCTAGGTCGTGACGTCAGAACGGAGGGTTTGAGCAACACCACCTAGATCTAAAGCCACAGCGCTTCCCTCTCTCCCTTCAAGAAGCGTCGACATGAGAAGGCTGAACTGGTAGTGCGCTTCTCCGCAAGGCTCCCCTTGACAGTTGGCTTCTTTGCAATGCACGTTCTCTTTCACTTTCCCCTCCCTCTACGCTTGACGTGGCGCAAGCAAAAAAAAAAAGGGCGCCACGGCGTCGCGTTTTTTTCTTTCTTTTCCTCTCCTCAACGGCCGTCCGTAGCGTTCCTTTCTTCGACGGCTTTTTTAGCTACTCCTGCGGGTTGGCTCACGTGACAATGAGGCTGGAGGAATCAACTAGAACAACTCTAGAAGCGAGTATGTTTTGGACGCCGGAGGGTCGGAAGTTCAACTCTCGAGTGCGATCGAGCACATTTTGGAATACAACACAACCACGGCCACAGTTACCGCGGCCTCGTCAGCGTCGTGTGTGAACGTTGCTTTACGATTGTTGGTGTTGTCATTCCGTACACATGTTTATCCGCGCTATGACGGAAAACTGAATGTGAAAGTGTCCATATTTGAGTTTCTGCAAGGATGACTACGAAAGCGTGGACTATACAGTGAATCGATGGGAAGATCTCGCTCCTTGTCGGCACGGCATGGCAGGGTGAGAGCTTTCAATTTTTATGATCGTGGTTTCGTTTCTTGTTTTTACTTTTCGCCGAATGCACACCTGGGAGTGGTTTGGTTGTGGCCTGGAAGCAACATATTCAAATATTGGCGCTACTTGTAGGTGCAGAGCTAGGTAAACATGACTTGATTTATGAGTTCAGGTTGGAATGTTTTCGCAAGGTATGGAAGTGATAGGTTATCGCAATTGCAACAAACACATCAATAAAAAAGTACATTGTGAACTGTAGGTGTCTGTATTCGTCCTTCATGTGTTTTATTCTTTCTGTGTATTCTGTAGTTTTCAACGCGCTCTGCTACGTGTACATTGTGTCGTTTCTACGTATCCTCATCAGAGCGCAGAAATGATCCGCTACAACTAACTAGTAAGAGCTATATTTTAGCGGGTCTTTGAGCTGTAGTTTGGAGTGCACGCAAGCCTTAATATGGTTCATTTATCAGTTTGCTTATCCATACACCAGAGCCATATACTAACAATTTAGCTGGAGCCCCTTCAGGCTCCCCAAGAATCCCACCACACACCAGGAAGCTCTATGGAGCATAATAATATTATTATTATTATCATTATTATTATTATATTTCGTACCTGGTTTTATGTGCTCCTGCAATAAGCATTATTATTATATTATTATTATTATTATTATTATTATTATTATTATTATTATTACAGTGCATTCCACGCATCAAATTTATGAATCATTTCTGATGTTTGTGATCCAAAATACCAGATACGAAACACTGCCAGTGTTTTCTCTCAAATACCGAACCACTTCAGATGCACTTAAAGGAGAGCATCCTTTTTAGAGCGCAGCTCTTCGGCGCCCGATTCCGGCTTGAGCGGCGTCGGCGTCGGCGTCGCCGTCGCCGTCGGCGTAACCGCCCGAGGTCACGTGGACCCCAGTCACGTGACCCCCACCCGATCTCCGATTCACGTGACCTCCATCGAGGTCACGTGACCCCCCAAGTCACGTGGCCCCCAGGTCACGTGACCCCCCTCGAGGTCACGTGACCCCCAGGTCACGTGGTCTCCGAGGTCACGTGGTCCCCCAGGTCATGTGACCCCCTGTCCACGTGACCTCTGAGGTCACGTGATGATGATGACGATGACAATGCAGATGCCGATGACGTCATCAGTGACGTCACTAATGACGTCATCGGCATCCGCATCGTCATCGTCATCATCACTAATGATGTCATCAGGTGACGTCACTCGATGACGCCATCGGTATCCCAGCGTCATCGTCATCGTCATTGATGACGTCATCAGTGACATCAAGATACCCCCCTGAGGCCATGTGACCCCCTTTCCCCCCTTCCCCCGAGGTCCCTTGCCCCCCCCCCCCGTACCTTCCCTCCTCCTCCTCAAGAGCTGCGCTCTAATTCGGCGTTACAGGAAGTTGTAAACGGCTTTCACTTTTTATATTTTTTTTTTTTTTGTATTTTTATAACCATTTTCGATTATATTACCTTTCTTTGAATTATTATGATTTCCTCCTTTTTCGTACTATTTCCTGCCAAAGCGGTCAAATACACATCCCGGATACTGCTTTGATGAACTCGGGCTACTGTACGGCTTCCATGGGACAAGCTGAAAACTGACAGCTTGACGAACGCTTTGGAATGTATAGGCAACTGACTTGCTTCTAATATCACGTGTTTACAAGGCACATTTACGAAGATGAAAACAAAATTCTGCTGAGGAGCGCGCTGTCAACGATCACTACAGCTAGCAAGGATGGAAACTAGAAAGATCTCAAGCGGGCGGAGGCTTGACGCCCTACCTGCAATGTGGTAAACCTCCAATCTGGCCCTTGGCTGTAAAACATAAGACACAGCCTCCCAGCGCTGGGTTATGTGGTCACCCGTGCAGTCTACACCACCTTGAAAAACCTAAGGGGCGAAAAATGCAAGGCCGCATCGAAAGCACGGAACAAGTTGGCTACAGTTTGCTCGCACAGAAGACTGTGCTTTCGCAAAGAGACTCGGTTATATGAAAAGCGTGTTTTTCCTGGTTTAAATGCTGTAGAACACGACTATGTTGTTCTACCAATTGTTGATGCCCAGCCAGTGCCGAATCGTTACATATCTCATAATGGAACTACTCGCCAAAAAGGAGACTTCCGACTTCGACGCCTGTGAAAATTAACATACGAGTGAGCTCATTTTTAAACACGTGTTGTTGTCACGAGAAAATGCACAAGCATTTTCTTGTGACATGTTTGCAACAAGATGAATTTTCGCATCATTGCCAAGAATGCCAAACAAAAGAAATGCAAAGCTGAAACTCTGCAGTCAAAGACACTCGCTGCCAACCGTCACGGATGTCACGAAGCGAACTCGGACCAAGAAAGAGTATGTCTGACGCCAGTGATGGTGAACCCATTGTGAGTTCGAGCTGAAGCAGGTGTTGGACTCCAGTGAAAATATTCAACTGAGAAACCTTCGTTGCGAGATGACAACAATATTATAAGTGCCAGTGCAAAATCTAAAAAAAGCTAAGGGGTCAAGGCTAAACAAATCAGTTCCTCTCCGGCCAGCAACGTGCTTGCACTTCATCCTCAAGCAAAGGCCACTGCTCTCTAAAGTCGGTGAATCTGTGCGTGTGTGTGTGTGTGTGTGTGTGTGTGTGTGTGTGTGTGTGTGTGTGTGTGTGTGTGTGTGTGTGTGTGTGTGTGTGTGTGTGTGTGTGTGTGCGCGCGTGTGTGTGTGTGTGTGTGTGTGTGTGTGTGTGTGTGTGTGTGTGTGTGTGTGTGTGTGTGTGTGTGTGTGTGTGTGTGTGTGTGTGTGTGTGTGTGTGTGTGTGTGTGTGTGTGTGTGTGCGCGCGTGCAGAGAGTCGGTGTCCTTGCAGCAGCCTCTTGGGTATCTTGTGGTCCTACAGCGTAAATGCCGACATGCTGCACAGATATTGTGTGTCTCGGTGTCACAAAATCTACAGCATCCAAGATGCACGTGTGTAAATGTGTTTCAAGAAGGATATTTTCAGAGCTTCCGGATACCAGGAGGCTTGTTTCGCAGTGTTCAAAGGTGACCAATTTCTTATTTACGACTCTCTTCTGTATTGTAAATGCAAGCAACTTTGAATATAAAGCTCCCATGCCCACTTCTGTTTGTGTACAAAACCGACAAGCACATAAAACACGCTACAGAATATAATAATAATAATAATAATAATAATAATAATAATAATAATAATAATAATAATAATAATAATAATATCAACTGGTGTGTGATGGGATTCCTTGGGGAGCCTGAAGGGGCTCCAGCTAAATTGTTAGTATATGGCTCTGGTGTATGGATAATTAAACTGGTCAATGAACCATATTCCGGCTTGCGTGCACTCCAAACTACAGCTCTAAATCCCGCTAAAATATAGGTCTTACTTGTTAGTTGTAGCGGATGATTTCTGTACGCTCCGATGAGGATAAGCAGAAACGACACAATGTTCTCTTTTTTCTTAATTGATGTGTCTTGTTCCAATTGCGATAACCTATCACTTGCATACCTTGCGAAAACATTCCAACCTGAACTCATAAATCAAGTCATTTTATTTTAGCTCTGCACCTACACGTAGCGCCAGCATTTGAATATGTTGCTTCCAGGCCACAACCAAATCACTCCCAAGTATGCATACAGCGAAAAGTAAAATCAAGAAACGAAACCACGATCAAAAAATTTGAAAGTTCTCACCTTGCCATGCCGTGCCGTCAAGGAGCGAGATCTTCCCATCGATTCGCTGTATAGTCCACGCTTTCGCAGTCATCCTTCCAGAAACTCAAATATGGACACTTTCACATTCAGTTTTCCGTCAAAGCACGGATAAACATGTGTACGGAATGACAACACCGACAATCGTAAAGCAACGTTCACACACGACGCTGGCGAGGCCGCGGTAACTGTGGCCGTGGTTGTGTTGTATTCCAAAATGTGCTCGATCTCACACGAAAGTTGAACTTCCGACCCTCGGCGTCCAAAAGCATACTCGCTTCTAGAGTTGTTCTAGTTGATTCCTTCAGCCTCATTGTCACGTGAGCCAACCAGCAGGAATAGCAAAAAAAGCCGTCGAAGAAAGGAACGCGACGGTCGACCGTTGGGGAGAAGAACAAGAAAAAAAAAAACGCGACGCCGTGGCTCCAATCTTTTTTTGTTTGCGCCGCGTCAAGCGTAGAGGGAGAGGGAAAGTGAAAGAGAACGTGCATCGCAAAGAAGCCAACTTTCAAGGGGAGCCTTGCGGAGAAGCGCACTACCAGTTCAGCCTACTCATGCCGACGCTCCTTGAAGGGAGAGAAGGAAGCGCTGCGGCATTAGGTCTAGGTGGTGTTGGTTGTGCGCAGACATGTACGTAACGCGCTACAAGTAACGAGTTACTTCTACCTAGTTACTATTTTCGGTAACGAGTAACGTATTTAGTTACTTTTCTGGAAAAGGAACGAGTAGCGTATTTAGTTACTTTTAAGGCCAAGTAACAAGCTACGGTATCTCTTTACTTTTAAGGAGTAACGTGTACAACATCGCTTCAACGGCCTTGTTTTTATTCTAGCCTGAGTATGCGTCTATAGCAACCAGTATTTATATATACATTATTTACATATCAAGTACAGATCATTGTCTCTGCCTTCGAATCCTAGCCGCTCAATCTTGCTCGTGACTTTCTCTTCCTCTTCTTTCTTGCCGTTCAATAACTGGCGCGATGACCGCTACACTACCCCCTTCTAGTCGATTTGACGATTTAAAATAGAAAAATGAACTTTGCGGTGCGTTGGTTTGGACACTTTAGTCTGTGGGGAATCCTGACATGACGGTTGGATATGAGCGGGCTTAAGCCTGTCTATTGAGACATTCTCCGTTTTTCCGTTTAACAGTATTTGAAAGTATTTCGGTGTCCTCTTCAAAACCGAAAATGGACCATCGTAGGGTGCTTGGAGGCAGCGGCGTAGAGCGTCCTTTCTGACGAAAACGTGCGTAGTTGTTGACAGTTCGCGGCTGACAAAAACAGGGCGTGTCGATGACGGCCTTGTAGGTGTGGGGCGGAGTTGTGACATAGCATCCCTGAGACGGTGAACGTAGTCGGATGGATCGGGGGTGACTAGTATGTCAGGCGGGATGAAATATTCCTGTGGTAAGCGAAGCGTCGTTCCATAGACAAGTTCCGCGGTTGAGCATGAAAGTTGGTCTCTGAAGACCGTTCGAAGACCCAAAAGCACTAGAGGTAGCGATTCGGTCCAGTGGGTGTGGGCCTCTCGTGCGATGAGTGCGGTCTTCAGCTGACGATGAAACCTCTCAACCATTCCGTTGGCTTCGGGGTGGTAAGCTGTGGTTCTCAGCCTGCTGATACCGAGGAGAGAAGTGAATTTCTTGAAGAGCGCAGATTCGAATTGTCTGCCTCTATCCGTGGTGACAATTGCTGGAACACCGAATCGCGAAATCCACACGTGTAGAAATGCTTGTGCGACTGTCTGAGCCGTGATGTCAGAAATTGGAAGCGCCTCAGGCCATCTCGTGAACCGATCAATGGCCGTGAGAATATATCTGCAGCCTTGCGATTCCGGCATGGGCCCGACGATGTCGAGATGTACATTTTCAAAGCGAGCTTCAGGAAGTTGGAAAGAGCCTGTGGGGCTTTGTGTGTGGCGCTGAATTTTCGCTCTTTGACATGCCAGGCAATGTTTGGCCCAGCTTCTTACATCGATGTTTATGTTTGGCCAGACATATCGAGAGGTTATGAGCTTCTGTGTTGCTCGTATGCCTGGATGGGATAAGCCGTGTAGAGAGTCAAACAGTTGCCTCCTTAACGAGAAGGGAACGAATGGGCGGGGAGAGCCGGCAGAGATGTCGCAAGTCAAGGTATTTTCCAGCCCAGGGAGGCTGATGTCTTTGAGGTGTAGTGCCCCCGGTGTAGTTCGAAGTCGATGAAGTTCTGAGTCCACATGCTGGGCATCCACCAGTGCGGCCGGAGTTAGAGGCGCGGCATTACCACCAGTGACTGGGGCTATGCTTGGTCGAGACAGAGTGTCCGCCACTACATTCTCCGTGCCCTTTATGTGTCGTATGTCGGTTGTAAATTCCGAGATGAAAGACATTTGGCGTAGTTCCCTTGGAGAATGATGTCCGCTGTCTGGCGTGAGTGATTGTATGGCTCCCGCCAAAGGTTTATGATCAGTGAGGATGTGAAATGATCGAGCTTCCAAAAAGTGTCGAAAGTGGCGGATTGCCGAATAGACGGCGAGGAGCTCCCGACCGAAAGTGCTATAGCGTCGCTCGGTATTTGTAAGTTTGCGGGAAAAGAATGAAATCGGTTGCCATTCGCCGTTGACAAACTGCTGGAGGACAGCGCCTACTGCGATATCTGAGGCATCAGTAAGTAGGCATGTCGGTGCGTCAGCTTTTGGATGTCGAAGCAAGGTGGCACGCGCGATGTGTGTCTTGATGCTGGTGAATGCTTGTTTAGCCGCATCAGTCCATTTAGGAAGGCCTGTTTTCGAAGGCGGCAGAATATCTTGAAGAGGCTGAAGCAATGCAGCACAATGAGGAACAAAGCGTCGGTAATAATTAACTAAGCCTAGGAAAGCTCTAAGAGCGCGCGCAGACTGAGGTTGTGGATACTCTCGTATGGCGTCCACTTTGCTGGGAAGTGGACTTAGGCCATGACGGTCAATTTGATGGCCAAGAAAAGAGACGCTCGTTGCACCGAAATGACATTTGGAAGTATTAATCATGAGGCCATTTTCGTCGAGTCGTTGGAAGAGGCTGCGAAGGTGGTGCTTGTGTTCGTCTTCAGATCTGCTCGCAACAAGGATGTCGTCTAGATAGGCGTACACAAAAGGTAATCCTCGGAGGACCTGATCTAAAAATCTTTGAAAAGTCTGGGCAGCATTGCGTAGTCCGAAAGGCATCCGAAGGAATTCAAAGAGTCCGAATGGTGTGGTGATTGCTGTTTTTGAGATATCTTCGGGTGCGACCGGTATCTGATGGTACGCGCGAACAAGATCTACTTTGGAAAATATGATTGCACCATCAAGAATGGACGCAGCATCGTGGATGTGGGGCACCGGATAGCGATCAGGGGTGGTCGCTTGATTGAGGGCGCGATAATCCCCGCAGGGGCGCCAGTCGCCAGGTGTCGATTTTGGAACCATATGTAGCGGTGAAGCCCACGAGCTGGAGGAGGGACGTATTATGCCCAATTCGAGCATATGGTCGAACGCTTGTTTGGCGGTCCGGTATTTTTCTGGAGGAAGCCTTCGGGGTCGTGAATAAACGGGGTGTCCTGTCGTCTCGATGTGATGTTGGACGTTGTGTTTGACTTGACTTGTGAAAGTACAGGGACGTACTAGGGAAGGGAACTCTTGTATGATATCATTGTAGAGAGAATCTGGCGGGACGAGCAGTGGAGCCAGTCCAATTGATTGCAGCTTCGTGCGGGTCCCTGATACCGAAAGGAGCGTAGTGGCATCAATGAGACGACGGTTGCGGATGTCCACAAGGAGGTTGTAGTGTTGTAGAAAATCTGCTCCGAGGATTGGATGTTGGATATCTGCGATAGTGAAGATCCAGCGCAAAACTCGACGCAATCCTAGGTTGATCGTGAGAGTGCGGACTCCATATGTGGGAATGACAGTGCCGTTAGCTGCCTTAAGTTGCGATGGTTGCTGATTACGACGATCTTGAGCTGTTGGAGGCAATACTGACACCTCGGCGCCGGTGTCAACTAGGAAACGAATTTTCCTGTCCTTATCTGGGAGGAAAAACAGGCAAGGACGACGTTGCAACGGGCCAGGCGTACTCGTCGTCGCTAGTAGCTGGCGTTGCTGTTTCCCGGCGCCGTACAAGTGCATTTGCGGGCGCGGGTGCCGAATGTGCGATGATACCAACATTGTTGGTTAGCAGGACTGTAGGACCTGCTACGTCGGCGGGCTGGCGAGTTGCTTCGACGTTGTGATGGCGATCGTGAAGGGCGAAGAGCAGCCACCATTTCTGTCAACTGATCCATGCGTCGCTCCATGGCGGTGCAGAACTCTGGGGGCTGTTGTGGAGATCGAGTTGTTTCGTAAACTTCTGGGCGGCGTGTCGTTGATACGTCGACAATGCGATCCGCCACCTTTGCGAGGTCATCTAGGGTTGCGCTGTCTACTGACGCCAGCATCATACGGACGTCGTTGGGCAGACGCTGCAGAAACAATTGTCGCAGAAGTGAGTCCTCGATGGTAGCGTTTCCCAACAAGTGCCTCATCCGACGGAGTAACTGAGAGGGTGTTTTGTCTCCCAGCTCTTCTGTTGTCAGGAGTTGTTGTAGCCGTCGCTGTTCGGATAGGCTGGTGCGTCGAACTAGTTCTGCCTTGAGGATGTCGTAGGGAGTTAGCGTGGGTGGTGCTAAGATAATATCGCGCACCTCCGCTGCATCTGCTGATGACAACGCGCTTACGACGTGATGGAACCGCGTCTGCTGGTCCGTGATGCGCCGCAAGGCAAATTGGGACTCTATTTGCGCAAACCACAACTGTGGATCGGCGGGCCAGAATGGCGGAAGGCGGACGGCGAGGGCCGCGACTTGGGGCTGTTGCGCTGCAGAAGAGCCGTCCGTTGCCATTGCTGCTCACCTTGGCGTTCTGTTGGGACGTCCGGGTCACCACTTATAGCAATCAGTATTTATATATACATTATTTACATATCAAGTACAGATCATTGTCTCTGCCTTCGAATCCTAGCCGCTCAATCTTGCTCGTGACTTTCTCTTCCTCTTCTTTCTTGCCGTTCAATAACTGGCGCGAT
>JAZHYW010000762.1:0-38012 GCA_037355805.1 Ixodes ricinus | reverse complement strand
AGCTCTGCCGCATTGCAACCTGGCCTCGAATGAACCGCGATGTCTTGCGTTATGCCCGCAGCTGTCCTCAATGCCAGACAGCAAAACCCCGAGGCGGGAAGCCCCTGGGTTTCATGCAGTCGGTTCAGAGTCATCGTCCTTGGGAAATTGTTGCGTGTGATATCATGGGTCCATTTCCACGCAGCCCACAAGGCCACAGGTACCTCCTTGTGGTCACCGACCACTTCTCCAAGTGGGTCGACCTTCATCCCCTGCGTCAACTTACGTCCAAGAAGATATGGGACAAACTCCGAGAAACATTTTCCCGGTTTGGGTATCCTGTTGTCCTTTTAACAGACCAGGCCACCTACTACACCAGCACTGTATTTGAAAATTGTTGTGAGATTCTCGGTATCCAACATAATTGTACTTCCCCTTATCACCCCCAGGCCAATATCACTGAAAGAGTAAATCGCAACCTCCGGGCAATGCTAATTTTGTACACTAACGAACACCGCGACTGGGACTCTTATATCCCAGAGATGGCCTTTGCTACCCATACCACAGAAAACCGAACCACGGGATTCACACCGGCACGATTGAATTTTGGTCGGGAGCTAAGAGTACCCATGGAAAACACTATAGAGCTTGCGCCAGATGCTCGCCCGCGCCAATCACACTCAAGGTTTGCGCAAAGACTCCGCGATAATATCCGAAATACAGTGACAATGGCCCGGGGGAATATCGAACTAGCCCAATCACGACAACGAACCCAATATAATAGAGGCCGGAGAAACGTTGAATTTTCTGTCGGAGATCTAGTTCTCCGACGCACTCACCCACTCAGTAACGCCAGCCAAGGATTTTCCGCTTCACTCGCCAAACGATGGGAAGGGCCATTCGTGGTCGAGACGCGAATTACACGCCTCGCATATCGATTACGGTGCCCCATAACCGGCGCACGCGTCGGACCTGTTAACATCAATGACTTGAAACCTTTTATTGAACGTGGCGAAGAGTGTTGAGAGTTCAGTAACGTCGTCTCCATCTTGTCTAATTGTGCCTCTTCTTGACCTTGACTACCTGCAGCCATGCCGCCAGACCGACCGTGGTCACGGTCACGCCACCCACCCCCGCGGCGGTCGTCTTACCATCGGTCGCGCTCCCCCGGCAGCCGCAGTCTCGGCCATCGGCCGCCTCCTCAGCACCCACGGCGACGCCCCCGAACCCATGAGGCAGCGACGTGGTGCATCATGGAGCATCACAGCCTCGTGGGGTTCGCTTCCCGCCTGCGCTGGGACCGACAGCCACAGGTCCCACAAGGACTGGCGCCGGCCGACGTCCCAGCACCATTCCAGGGACGCACCCTGAATGAGCGGTGCGCAGAGGACACACCGTCGACCTACACCGACGAAGAGCGTGCCGGGTTATGCGCCCTGTGCCACGTGCCTATGATAGCGGGGGAGAGTCATCTACACGGGGCCCTCCACACCGAGCGCCGCCAACGACAAGAGAACAACGCATCGGCAGCAACTCGGCCGCTAACATCCGCCGACGTCGAGGCGGCGCTCATCGTCGTGTCGAGATCGTGCCCCGAGAGGCTTAGGGCGCCTAACCAGGCAGCACACGCACACGAAGATGTCATCATTGACGAGTTTTAATCCGCCTACCCGCCCCTCCCTCCTGCCTCATTCAGCAAGCCAACGGCCCCGAACGCGGTATAGGACGCCGGACGTGCTCAGACCATGGGATTCCGAGGACGCCGGGAGTGCGGATCCCAGCGGACAAGGACAGTCGCTGTAGAGCCGCAGGGAGAGGAGTGGCCGGCAGAGTCCTTCTCGAGCAGCCAAGCACATCTCTGTGAACGCCGTAGCCATGAGTGGATCGCGCATCCGAGTGGACGTTAACACCAGGACCACAGTGAACGTCTCCCGTTCCAGCGCAGGCGTCGAGAGTCAACACTTTTCAGTCGAAGTTCAGAGTGCCAAAAGCCAGAGCCTGCTTCCACCGTCCTTCCCGCCAGCCGTCGCGCCGCCCCAAGCTCTCCGATTCGCGCCCTCCCAAAGGTCTTTTGGACCGACGTCAGCCTGTGCGCCCCGGATGCCGAGTCGTATACACGCTATTCGCCGGCCTGTTCAACCCGGTGATCGAGGACTACCACGGCGGCTTCAAGGCGACCGACAAGCACCCACTCACGGACTTCGGAGACCTCAGCACCTTGGTCAACGTGGACCCCCGACGACCAGTTCGTCATTTCCACCGGCGTGCGCTGCGGACGCTCGTTTCAGGGCTACCCTTTCAACCTGTGCCTGACGGAGGCCCGATACCGCGAGATGGAGGAGAAAGTGAGCTCTACTCTGCGCATGCTGGAGGGCGAGCTAAAGGCCACCTACTACCCACTGACCGGCATGGGCAAGAAGACGCCGCAGCAGCTCATCGACGACCACTTCCTCTTCAAGGAGGGCGACCGCTTCCTGCAGGCGGCCATCGCTGCCATCAAAACGAAACTAGAGTGTTGTAACCAAGCGCTCCCTTCCCCCGAAGAGGGGAATGTGTGGGGAACGGAAAACGACGAGAATAAAGAGGAGCGACGACCGGGGGCGAGCGTGCACGCGGGGCAGTCGGAGCTTAGACACCGCGAGAACTGGTGTTCGTTTTCTCGTCTCCACAATATATATATATTTCGCGATTTAGGGCAAAGCTGAAGTTTTGGAATAATTCGTGGTTCTAACTGTTCGCGACGCGGTGGGATCTCAATATAGATTCCAGTGTGTTTGCATTCTACCGGCATTGTTCGCGGGACCTATTTTTCGCGAATTGTAGGGATTCGCGATATTCGCGAAAATTAGGTTCTCGCGAAAATTAAGTCGTTTACAGTACATATACATATATATATATAGATGGGCATCGTCGCATAGGAGTTAAAGGGTCTAAAACGCATAAATAACGAAGTGAAAAGCTCACTAATCTAGGCCCTGTAATACACCGAAGTGCATCGGCGTACCAACCGGGGGGGGGGGGTCAAGGGGCGCTTGTCGCCCCAGTTCTTAGAGTGGAAAGGCAAGACATGCGTTCCTACTCCCCCTCCCCACCCCTTCCCTGAAACAGCCGCCACTGGGCAGGGCAACACTGGCCGGCGGCGCTCAAGGGATACCAAAGGCACCACCCCCGGCCCTGGGGGGGGCGGTCTGGCTTGCCCCCCCCCCCCCCCCCACTCAAAAACAAGTTGGTACGCCACCGCCGCAGTGTTTAATCTGCCAAAAATTGAACAACCAGACAAAGCCAGGAGCACTCATTCGCAGTATTCAATGAAAATCAAAGGGGAACTGACATGCATGTGAGAAAACAGCTCGAAAAACACGGACTACGAAGAGGAGCACACTACGACGTGACAGCATGCTCCTGTCGTGTGTGTTTTTCTTCGTAGTCCGTGTTTTCTGAGCTGTTTTGCCCATCATGTATGGCGTCAACCAACTGGCCACAGTTCACCACCTTATAACTGACATGCATTCTTCAAACGTAGTGTATTTGCTAGAGTGCAGAGTAGGCCAAATACAATACGTAGGACAGACTGAGACAGCGTTTAGACTACGCTTCAACAACCACAGAGCTCACTCTGAATCTAATCCAAGCCTCCTCTTTCAAACAACTCCGCCTCCCAAAGCATTCATTCGATGAATGATCTGTGATATTACTGGAAACCGGACTTATATAAAACTGGGAGCGCGAACCGCGAGAATCATACCTCATATACAGATTTAGTACAATATAGAAAGGGAATAAATGAGAGTCCAGGAACACTTTCATCAATAAGAGCATTAACCTACCCTACCTCTTCATAGTGGTACTGTATTTTCGACAGAAATTGGACCACGTGATTATTCTATTACGACTCCTACATTGTGGATGCTATCTTCTGTAGAACCGTGCTGTTCCCGTTCTGTTCTTTTGTACGCGTGTTTCATTAACCGCATCCCACAAACGTACCTACCCCCAGGCCCGGTACCCTCTCGTCTTTTTTTTTTTTTTTTTTGACAAAGGGAAAAGGGAGAAATTGTTTTTCTGCGATTTGTTTTGTGAGGTTTTGATTTTCCGTTTCTTTTACACGCACGGCGCACCAGGGGCGACCGTCGCGGGGATGCATTGGCTCGTTGGGTGCCAACAGCCACGAAGAAGTCGCTCGTTTACGACCTAGTGTAGCCACTGTTGTGGGCGTTCAAGCGCACTTTGTATTTCGCCGCCCTGCAGGAGGAACGAGCTCAGGTCAATGTTTGACTTGGGAACTTCGTTTTTTTTCATTTGTGTTGTTGTAGTTTTTTTTTCCAGTTCTCAACTTCTTTGCTGCAGCGATATGTCCTCACTCGTAAGTCATCTCCTGACGAAGCCGAGCTTCTCGGCGAAACTGTTGATTAAACTTCCGCCGTTTGTTGTTTCTCACCTTGAGTTTTTCAGTCTGTTCCGGCCGGACTCCGGCCGAAACGTCGAAGAATAAACCACCCGTTGTTACTGTTTTCATCAAGGGTTTTGCTTTTCCTCTCAGTTATACCCCACGCCTTCGGCCCCCCGCCACCATGCGCGTTGTATATTTATATATTGTCACGAATGACTAGTGATGAGGCGGCGAATGACTGAGTAAACTGAATGTTTAATGGGGCAAACTTGTGCCCAAAAATAAAAGGAAAAAGAAAGATAACAGCAGAGCGTCGCCGGCGTCGAAAGCGGCGAAGCAGCAGGATCGAACGCTGAGGCGAAACTCACTTTGGCTCACCACGCGAAACCCCTTATGTACACGCGTGGGCTTCTGGAATAATCGGCGTAGAAAGTTCGACGCGTAGAACATTCGGACCTCGAACAAGCAACAGGATTCGCGAATTTTCCAGAACACTAAATTGCAGGAATAAACAAAATACACGTCACTCCCAGGAATCGAAATCTGGCTTTTCGCGTGGGAGGCAGGCGCGATAACCGTTAGGCCACGCGCCGCGCTGCCTACGTGACCAGCTGCGCGCGCGGCAACATAACTTTGGTTGATTTAATCTCAAATCATGCAAGAAAAAGTGTGCGGCGAAAAAGTTAAATATATATATACTTTGTTTTTTTGCAGTAGTAATACATTTTGAAGATTTGTTTTTGTCGTTGTAGCTTCACACAAGATGACAATAGTGTAAATGAGACTGATGTAGAGCATGGTAAGTTTCTAACTTAATGTGGGTGGTAAAACACTCCGACAACAAGCGACAATACCAACATTTTGAGAAATTTTACCGAGTTGATAGTGGCATGAAATTCCTGCGTCAAGTGGTCCGAATAAATTACCCCTAAAGTTTTATCTTTCTTTACTAGTTCAATTGACGAAGTGCCAAGTTGGATTGTATGATTTACCGCAATTGGTTTAGTTGTAGCCCCGAATAAAATAGCCTTGGATTTTGTTTAAGACCACATAAAAAGCGTTTTTTAGAAGAGTTTGCTTTGCATATCACTATATTAGTATCATCACCAGAGGGAAACAGGCTTGTATCGTCTGTATGAATAATAAACTGCGCCTCATTATCAAGGTTCACAATATCGTTGATGTAGACATTACACAAAAGAAATCATAATATACTTCCTTACGGTACACCTTGTTGTATATTTCGAAACGAAGAGCAATGAACACCACTAACCAAACATTGTTTCCTATGTTGTAAATATGATTCCAGTAAGAGAAGTGGCACACCACGGACGCAATAACGACTTAATTTCGCGAGCTAAAGTTTGTGATTGAAGATATACAAATGCTTGCTAAAATCGATGAATAGACCTAAGTCTCTTTTCTATGTCTCGTCATATTATTTACTTTTGAAATAGCAACGCAGCTTCAGTTGATTTACCTTTCTGAAAACTAAACTCATTGTCCGTTAACACGTGATGTTTTACAAAAAAAAAAAGATATCTAAACGCGTAACAATTATTTTCTCGAGTGCTTTAGAGAGAACAGCTAGCACGGATATATGTCAATAGTTTTCTAGCATGCTTTTATCACCACCTTTGTATATGACTGAAACTTTAGCAGACCTCATGTTTCCGGGAAATTTCCCGGATGATAACGATAAGCTGCATATACGCGTTAGGAATGGCGCAATAATGCCCATAAGAAATTTAACGGCTTTTGATTCCAGCTTGTCAATATCACTACTTTTAACTTTTATCGGCCCTAAGAAGGTGTTAAAGCAACTTTCTTGTCTGTGGGGCCCAGGGAAAAGTATCATCGACATGCCTGACATTATGAATGACACTGTCGTCGTAGGCAGTGTAGTCTGTGAATTTGTAAAGGGGGTGTCAAAATAGTCCGCCAGGCATGCTCCCGACATGGTCTGACCTTCTATAGGGTTAATTCTCCTATACAAGAGGATACCTTATTGCGATTGAAGAGTTTCATTTATAACTCTCCATACAACCTCAGGGCGGTGTTTTGTGGTGTCGTAGAATGTTTGCTTATACAACGACGATTTAGCTTTTTCTTAGTTTCGACGTTAATCTCGTTTATAAGTTTCGTAAAACGTAAAAGTATGTCTTGATTGGATGAAGTTACAAACTCCTATATAAGCGAGTTTTCTTTTGCATTCTTTTTATATGCAGAGCTGCTACCCACGGTTTCCCTGTCTTTCTATTTACAGTGATTGTTTTGAACAGAAAATGTAAGTCATGAAGTGATTTGAAAATATGTAAGAATTTGTTTTAGGATTCGTCCGCATCTATCTTTGATGCGGTTGATGCATTAAATTCTTGAGAACGAAAAGAATAGCTCTTCTGCTTCGTAGTTTTGAGTGAAGATAGTAATAGGTGGCACTCAAGAGAATGCACACTAAGGCCAGGTTCAGACACCTGTGTGTCTGGTTGCAGCCGAGTATGTTGCGTTTCCTTGTGATCGCTCACGTCAAGAGAATACACTGGCGCCATCAATCGTGTAAGCCCTACAACCCTTGAAACTTGCGTTTCTTTCCTAAATGTTTTGCGCACCATTCTTCACGACGGGCTTGAAAAACTTCCGGCAGTGTTACCAACGACCATATATCATCAATAATACGTACATTTGTTCTCCCAAACACAGCAAACCACTCACTCAAGTAAGCGGACGTCATAGAGCCACCTCATAGGTGGCGCCAGTGGGTCTTGTCATACAATGATCGCAAGGCTGTACAAAGCTTCACAATGCACTGGGTTAGAACCAAACGAAAGTTTGCAAACAAGCTTTAAGAGTGACGGCCCCTTACGGTTAATCTGGATATTTCGGTTTAGCAATTGAACCTCCGGCATGACAGTAAGTGCACGCTATTAGCATAAAACCATAACACACGCCATAAGGTATACGATAAGCATGACATTTAGGATAACACTTCTGCGAAGTAGCAAATCTGCATTCCAGCAGGTTGAGCTCTTTATAATTGTAAACATGCAACTATAATTTCTCTCATGACACCGAATACGTGATTTACTTGTTTGAAAGTAGCGTATGCCATAACGTAAACATTATTATTATTTTTATGGCATAGACAGTTTCTTTTTATTTATGTGGCTTCTTGAGTTAAAAATTCTGTAACGTCAACTATTTGCTTGCCGTACCATCAGCTGCACCAATTTAGGCGGTTCATTTATAGCGCTCAACACTTACTTCTACCACTAAAATTCAACAAAGCACCAAGGTCGCGTTCGTGTTAATTGTAACATGCAGCGTACCATGCCAAGCATTGAATGTTATAGCTCTTGTGACTGCTGTGCTTCCCGCAGTGGTAAGTGTACTTGAGCGTACCAAGGCTCACCGTCCGTTCAAACTGTAACCGGCAATAACGTAGGACTCAAGGAGAGACAACTCCGATACGTCCTCATAAAAGAAACATTGTGGCATACGCTTGTCGTATGCATTGTATAAATCAAGTTGAATGAGTAGTGACGTCAGACAAGTCATATTTGGGGCAGCAGTGATAACTTTTATTTTGGTTTGTTCTCTACGTGTAACAGTAGTAACTCACAGCTTAAGAAACGTAGAACGTCCCTTGTAACTTATTGTAGTTGCGCAGTCAATGAGATTGCGGATTTGGCCGAGAATAATTCCGATTAACAAATCATGAAGCACGACTCTGTTCACATAATGAACGAAGCAAGAAATGTGAACATGATAAGACGGACGTCGTTTTTTTTTATATGTTGGTGAATACAAACTCTTATGAATACCGCGTTCTTTATACGGCACGTGCACAGGCGTTTTTCACTGTTCATTTATAATTCCGCTTGTGCCTCTTTCATTACACAATCCCCAGAAAAACAAACAAAAAGAAACATTAACAGGATCTAGTTATGTCGGATTGTTTGAAGTGCTCCAGGGCATCATGCCACATTCCCAGAAATGTTATTGAAACTGCAGCTGCGGCGATTCACACCATGACGAAATTACCGGCCTTATATATATATATATATATATATATATATATATATATATATATATATATGTATATATATATATATATATATATATATACAGGGTGTCGAACCGGAACCGAACCGAACCGAAAACCGGAACCGAACCGGTATTTTTTCCGGAACTGAACCCGAACCCGAGACCGTTATATTGTTATCGCGATGAACCCGACCCGGAACTGAACCGGAAAAAAAATAACGGTTACCGGCTCATGTCAAAACGGTTCGGCCACGCGCTGTTGACAATGAATATGCTATCAATGCCATTTCTTTTTTAAGTGCCGTCAACTGACACACACCTCGCTTACATATTTTTCTTCTCCACTCAGTCTTAGGAATATAAACGCTGCATCCATGCATCTTGACAAACGCTGCATCCATGAATCTTGACATAGGAACCAGTATTGCGCTGGTCGCGGCTTGCACGGAAGAAAGAAAATTGGAAGGCTGTGCAAAAAAAAAAAAAACAATCGCGTCACGGGATTTTATTTTTCTACAATCTCGTAAATCCTAAATGCTGCTGTGTGCTCATTTCATAACACGTTTCTAGAACGTGATGTTGCAATTTTTTATGTTGTTATTTTGATGTTATTTTGATTTTGTTATTTTGATGTTGCAATTTGTCATTTATAATTTCCGAACCGGTTCGCGAACCGGTTCAGCGCCCCGAACCGGTTCGCGAACCGGTTCCCGGATCGAATTAATCGAACCGGAACTGAACCGGAACAAAATAAATTTACCTGAACCTGAACCGTAAACCGAACCCGTATTTTTTTCGGTTCGACACACTGATATATATGCGTCTCGGTTCGCGCCCGAGCTGCTCCTGTGTCTCTGCTGGCTCCACTTGGTCACCCGGGCGCGCCTTTAGGCCCACTTGATTTTGTTTTATTCCCTTGTTTCGTTCTGAACACTGCCGAGCCCCAACGGTGCTAGCGGGAGGTTGTTTGGGGATGCATGCGGGGCCTTTTCCCTGGCCGTGGCCTCTCGTCTACCCATGGTCGGTTCTAAGAAATTGTTTATCGCCATTCCTCAATTTCTTTTTCTTTTTTTTTTGCCGCCGTGTTAAATTGGCGCGCTTCCAGCTTTCACTGCAACTTTAGGACATGATGAATAGCAGTCCCCCTCGGAACGTCGTCGAATAAATACGTTGTAAAGCATTTACCTTCTTTTTACGATATATATATATACCGGGTGTTCTTTTTTAATTCGAACAGATTTATTTAAAAAAATCCGTAAAAGATGCACTGATACGGCTTGTGCAGGTGAGTTATACGGCCAGGGGACATAATATAGGAGGCTAACCGTAACGATCGGTTGGCTAATTAGTTAAAATTCGTTAATGAACTTTTTAATTAATGAAAATAGACATATAGTTCCAATTAGAAACTTGCTCAGCGTCATCGGAAACCACTAAATCAGTAATTTTCAGAAAGACTTTGAGCGCGTGAGAAGCGTAGCGGTGCACTAAAATTAGCACTCGTGGAGCACGTACAAAGCTAGCGGTTGCGATAAGGCGCCCGCGGAATTTTTCCGTCTCTTACCTAGCCCCAGCCTTGTACTTGCTTCACGAGCAGTAACTTTAGTCACTACTACGCTTCTCACGCGTTCAAAGTCTTTCTGAAAATTACTGATTTAGTGGTTTTCGATGACGCTGAGCAAGTTTCTAATTGGAACTATCTGTCTATTTTCATTACTTAAAAAGTTAATTAACGAATTTTAATTAATTAGCCGACTGATCGTTACGATTAGCCCCTATAATAGAGGAGTTTTAGGGAACTGGAACAAAATACGATCGATGAACAAAAACGATCGATACCTTGGATCGGGCGAGTCGACCGATCGTGTGCCTCTAAACGGCTTTGGGGGAACCGTATTTGCAGACGAGAGCCGACGATCGGTACAGGTCGCGCCCCCTGGCAACGGAAACCTGCATCGGCCTCGTTGAGAATGTAGATATTTGCGTGTGTTTGCACTAATCGCAGAAACTGAAGTAAATAAAAATCGCATCCTAAACATATAGAGAACCTAAAACAATGTATACCTACTTATAGTTCGTCTCGTTTTTTTTACTCGAATGAATGTGCTTCCGTAATACAAAACCTGGCGCTCCATGGCGTGTCGCCACTGGCACTGCGAAGTTCTAAAATGTTCGTCTGCTAAAGGAGCAGACGAGCTTTCCGACAACAACGGCGCTCGATCTTTCTGACGATGACTTGGAGTAGGCTCTATTTGGCGAAAGCAATTTACAAAACGTTCTTTTGTACGACTGTCTGCGCACTAAGAGAAGGCTCTATACTCCGTTTCACCTTAGGTGCGAGCGAAGTCAAAGCTAGGAGCGCGAACCCAACGATTTGCGCGTTCCTGACTCGCACGCGGGCTCGTGCAGTGCGGGCTTTGCTTCACGCTGTATGCTCGCGCTTCTGGCTTCGGCTGCGCTTGAAAATAAGGTGAAGTGATGTATAGGTTATGAACGGAATAAACTTACTTCGCAGAGGCGAGAACTCGAGGTCGGCTTCCAGTTAGCCCTTTTCATTCTGACCTCCCATATTTTGCTTCTCGGGCGGTTTTCTTTCCCTTGCGGGAATCGGTACATTTCAGAACCTTTTCTTGCGCTGTTCGAGCAGTCCACAGCACTGTAGCACCCCATTTTCTTCAGACACTTCGTAATAATGTCCAGCGATATCATAAGTACTGGATTCGAGCCACGCAAAATTATTTGCCTGCATAAAAACTGAAAAAAAAATGCACACCCGCTTGTTAAAAAAGGGGATCGCCTCCAGAAATGCATACATCAAATTTGAGTGCCACAACGCTACAAAAAGCTCGCAAGGTAGTACAAACTCTCACTGAGTGTTCAAAGCAACAATTTGGTCGCTTTGAAACACTTAGGATGCCGCCGAACGCTAAAAAATATCACGGTTTTCGGCCCGTTTATGAACGGCCGCCGTTCATTATTGGGTTGCAGTTTTATTGTTATTTTTACTCACGCTTACACGGATAAAGCACTGCATCATAAATGCATCTTTTTCAATCTTCTCGTAACGTTAACAAACACGCGAGCGCCAAAAACTCTCCGAGCATCAGCGCGCGTCAACGAAGCCCCACTCGCTCGGCGGCACAACATGGTGGACCCGGAGCAAAGCTCAATCGGCTAAATCTAGCTCGCTCGCAACGAGAAGTTCTTTTTCGGCGCCGCGTTTAAGCCTTTAAGTACGTCATTCCAAAGGGCTGGAGTAAGAAAAGGATTAGCGCCTAGCACCTCCCGAAGTAGGAAGATATCATCTTCCGCTGAAACCCGCTTGCGACGAGGAGGCGGAGGGACGGAGGTAGATACGGCGCTCATGTTGCTCTCTTACGGTAAAGATAGCAGACGATCACGGTCGTACGCCCGCGAACCGATCGTTGAGCGGTGTACGGTACGACCACGAAAAAGAAAAATAAAGGAAAACCTGTAACTTTACTGCTGTGCACTTATTAAAACTATCACCCAATATTTAAAGGGCTCGTTTTATAGGATATATGTGATTAGCATTAGAACACAAATTTTTAATTCATGCAACATTTTTAAACTAAAAAGTATCCAGAGCCTTGATGCAGAAGGCTGTTGCTCACTCTGTTGACACTACAGATAACCCTCAGTCATAAAGCAGCTGTAAAAACGGGTGATAAGTGCTCGAAATGCACATCCCAACGTTTGTTTAAAAAAAAAAAAAACTTAAAATATAAAAAAAAACTTAAAATATGAAAAATAAAAAAACGTAAAATATGAAAAAATAAATTAAAATATAAAAAACCTTAAAACATGAAATAAAACCTTAAAACACGAAAAAAACTTAAAATATAAAAAAACTTAAATATGAAAAAAACCTTAAAACATAAAAAAACTTAAAATATGAAAAAAATGTTAAAATATGAAGAAAAAAAAATATAAAAAAAACCGTCAAATATGAAAAAAAAAAAATTACATTATAAAAAAACAAAGAAGTGTATGGGCCACCAGGAATTGAACTCTCCATTACCACATTCCTACGAGCTCACGAAATTGACGCTCCAATCCACTGAGCTACTGAGCAAACGATTTTGCTTTCGGCTAAATATTAATTTATCTCTATTGAGGATGTCTTATTGCGTTTTGTTCTGTATTCTTTGTCTTATTTGCTGAATCCACCTTTATGCACTTGCTGTCACATATGGCGCTCCTGCCAGGCACTACCACGAGTTATTTTATTCTTGTTTGAAGCCACGGCACGCTCTCTCCGCCAGCGAAATAGCCGTTTTGCTAACCAAGCGAGACTGTCCCTGTCGGCCATTGGTCGTGCCGGTCGTGCCTTACGGTTCGACCACCGCATTACGGTAAGATCGCAGAAGACAAGCGCATGCGCAGTTCGTACCGGAGGGCCCATCGTACCGTATCGGATGTGCAAAAACGGTTCCCTGGGGTAAACTCTCTAATATGTCCCCCTGGCCGTATAACTCACCTGCACAAACCGTATCAGTGCATCTTTTACGGAGCTTTTTAAATAAATCTGTTCGAATTAAAAAAAGAACACCCGGTATATATATATATATATATATATATATATATATATATATATATATATATATATATATATATATATATATATATATATATATATATATATATATATATATATATATATATACCTGATACAGGTACCTTCTTCAAGAAGGCCTCGTCTCAGGCCGAAACGTCGACTCACTAAATGCTTTAAAACTCCAACAACGTTTCGAAGTGCGACTTTATTGTTTCATATATATATATATATATATATATATATATATATATATATATATATATATATATATATGTACACACACACATAACCTCACCGAAGTGAGGTTAGTTTGAAGAATACTGCATGGTTTAAGTAAACAAATCATTAACTTAGAGGTACAATACTGTTAAGCACAGCTCTTGAACGTTTTTCTCAGGATCGTATAGGAAAATACGACTTAATTGTATATACATATATATATGGGTGGTTTCATCTCCAATCTGGAAACTAAAAGGGTCTAATTTTTAATTTTGGCGAAAAAATATATGTTTTGGGGGCTTAAATGGAGGAGGGCGCAAAACGCATGTTCCCCAGATTTTGTGTTCTCGAGTTACGAAGCGTAGAAGCCGCAGTGGTAGAAACTAGTATTTTTGCCTGCCGTTGCATGTCGCGTGCTCGACACCCCTGCCCGGCACTAGTTTTTTTCTTCCACCCTTTTAACTTTTCCTCCTCATTAAATAGGTGCTATAAAGATACCTTGACATATTCAAATATTTTTAGGATTTTTATTGTTTTCTAAAAGAATGTAAAACTCGTCACTCAGGTCGATTTTCGGTGAAATTTGACAGGTCATTACTTCGTCTTTACTTAAGGTACATTGCTGTTTTTTAGCTCTATAAAAAGCCCAAAACAAGCCCATTATAGATATAATAATATCATTATGATATCTTGAATAGCTGTTCCGCTACCTTCACGTAAGCGTTGTAAAGACCAACAAATGTTGAAAGTTTGAGGTTGATTTTCTGCAAAACCCCATTTTTGTAAATTTTAATTTTTTTAATAATTCTTTTAGATATAATAGTTGACTACAAGAAAAAATAAGCTACAAATGGAATATTTTGGTTGTATGTCCTCCATTGGAGCCGCAATCGCGTGAAACGTATGCTCATTTGACTAAAATACAGCACACTTACCGGCATTGTGCGCCTCTACAATTTCGACCATATATTTTTATTTATGTTTGCGTTTTCAAAAGGGAACTAAATTATGCGAACTTGCTATATTCATTGAAATCTAAAAATTTAAATAAGTAAGAAACCACATAAGCACACAACAAAACAAGGAGTAACGACTATATACAATTCAAAAAGCCTCGCAACATGTATAAACTTGTTTCTTTATAGAACGGTTCAAAGTAAGCGAGAGTGGCTACTCATTACACAGCATATTACGATTGAATGATACATTTTCACACCGTTGAAATCTTGCACATAAATCTTCAGGAATTTTTTAACGAGTTTCAAAAGTGGACAAAAAATACATTCCAGAGTTCATCAGACGCGCCCAGCAAAGAGCCATACTGCTCGAGAAAGCGCACGTGAAGTCAACGTGCCGTCATGTTACACTTCCATTTTGCTGAAAACTCGAGTGTCGTAATCCAGTGCGCGGTGCAAAGACATCACTGGAAGAGCAAGTTGGTTTCCATATTTTGCTGCGTGGCTAAAACCGAACAGGGAACGTTAACCTTCGGCGTAGTGAGCGACAACATCGTCCATGACTAGTCCCATGCGCTCTGGTGCTCAACGTCGTCGAAAGGCGGCTGGAGGAAGTATTACCTATATTCACGAAACTCTTTTATATTTCAGACGGTGCTCCAAGCCACTTCAATAAGAGGCCCCAGGTGTACGAATTCAAGAAAAGGAATGTCTTCGCCAAGTGGATATTCTCTGCATCAGGGCACGGGAAAATCTCGTGTGATGGAGTGGGCGGCGTGCTCAAGCACCAGGCATCCATGTATGACTTGAGAACTACAGAATTGTACTCCATAACGAACGCGCAAAGCTCCGTTGGGGCACTCAGGCCGAAAGTCAAGGGGATCGTTCTACTCTCAATAGACCTATTGCTAAATTACCGAAGCATCAAGAAGAATGCAGGGATTGGTGTTCCACGCACCCCACGCACACGCCTTCCCCGCATAAAAGATTCGAGGTAAATAATCAGAATCAATCGTTGCCGAACGCGCGTGCAAGATGCAATTTGTTTTATGCATTTACTTTAGAAAAGGTACTACTGCTAAGGCCAGCACGTGCGGCGTGTGGAACACCAATCCCTGCATTCTGCTTGATGCTTGCGTAATTTAGCAATGGGTCTATTGCCAAAGAGAAGCTCACGCGTTTTCGGGAGCTCAAGAAAAAAGACTGGGAGAAGGTAAACCCACGCAGGGGCATCCGATCCTCACACGAGTAAAAGAAGGCACTGAAAAGAGGCGACTTGAACGTTGCCATAGAAAAGATTTGCGAAAGCACAGGATAGCTGCATACACGTGTCAAGGCAGGGACGTACCGCTTTGTGTCATGAAATATAGAAAATCATCAGTGAGTGCGTACCGGCATGTTCAAAACTACAACTGTGGACTACGTGGCTCCTACACAGTGTGAAAACTGATGCACAGTTACGTCGAACTAATACAAAAATGTACTGACTTCGGAAAATGTGCCATCGATGTTTTTTGTGTTTTTTACTGGTTCTGCGCGCGCGTTTCTTCATTACTGAGGTGCACGAACTGTGCAGTCAACCGTCGGCGATCAGCGAGATGTATCATTCGATCGCAATAGGCTGGGTAATGAGTAGCCACCCTAGTTTACTTTGGACCGTTTTATATAGAAAATTTTGTGCACATGTTGCGTTGCCTTTTGGTTTGTGTATACTTGTTATTCATTGTTTTGTAATATGATTATGTGGTTTCTCTCTTACTTCAAGTTTTAGATTACAGCGAATATTACAAGTTCACCCACTTCACGTTCCTTTTTGAAAACGCAAACAAAAATAACCACAAATTTTCGAATTCGTAGAGGCGCACAATGCCGGCAAGGTTGCTGTATTTTAGTCAAATGAGCACACATTTCACGCGATTGCGGCTCAAATAGAGGACATACAACCAAAATATTATATTTCTAGATTGTTATTTTTTCTTGCTGTCAACTATTATATCTAAAACAATTAACGAATAAAAATGTACAGAAATGGCTTCTTTTAGAGAATCGATTTCAAATATTCAATATTTGTTATTTTTTACAACGTTTACGTGAAGGTAGCGGAGCGGCTACTTAGCAGATTATAATGATACTAACATATCTATAATGGGCTGCTTCGGGCTTTCTATAGAGGTAAAGAAAAAAGAATTACCTTAAGTACAGACAAAGTAAGGACCTGTTGAAATTCACCACAAATCAACCTGAGTGACGAGTTTGACATTTTTTTTTAGCAAATAGTAAAATTCTAAACATATTTGTATATGTCAAGGTATCCTTATAGTGCCTGTTGATTAAGTGGAAAACGTTGAAAGGGTGGAGGAAAAATACTAGCTCCAGCAGAAGGTGTCAAACACTCAACCTGCTACGGCAGGCAAAAATACTAGTTTCTGCCACTACGGCTTCTACGCTTCGTAACTCGAGAACAAAAAATTTGGGGAACATGCTTTTTGCGTCCTTCTTCAGTTGAGAAATGCCCCCAAAACATATTTCCTCGTCAGAAATAAAAATGACACTCTTTTAGCCGGCCCGATTTGAGATGAAACCACCTATATATGGGTGATTTCATCTCAACTCAGGCACGGATTTAGGGTCAAATTTTTAATTTTGACGAAAAAAATTTATGTTTTGGGGCAATTTTTATAATAAAAGAAGACGCAATTGGCAATTTCATCGGATTTTTTGTTCTCAAGTTAGGGACCGTTGAAGCGGCCAAGGTGGAAACTGACGTTTTTCCAGCTTATCGGAGGTGCCATATTTCACTTCATCCCTTTTTCCTACTTTTTACGCTACATCAATGTAACTTTTTGGGAACACTCTAGACATAGGATTTTTTATGCTAATTAAGCGTCTAGGTCATAACATTCTTAGTGATTTTTATTTTATTTGTCAAACCGGCTCTCTGCGACGATATTTGACGAAGTTCAGCAAGCTGTGCTGTGTGACCTAATCAACATATTTCTATGATCTTTATATAACCGTAAAGCTCCAATTAAGCGCTTTCTTTTGGCTATAATTTCAATATTTTGAAATAAGTATATAATGCGCTACATGTGCCTGAAAAACGAAAATGTCGAAAGACTGGCGAATTTGGAATCAATTTTCTAATAAAACCCACTTCTTATTTTTTTAATTTTTTATTCACAGTTAGTTAATATAGTAGTCTATCAGAAACTACCAACAGATATTGTAATATATTGTTTGTATGGCCGCTGTTAAAACTCGAATCTCGTGCTATGTGCATTTTGAACGGGACTTCGCACAGGCGCTCTGCTGAGCAGAATTTTGGCCTATGTAAGGTTTTCTATTTATCGTTAGCAGTTACCTCAATATCCAACCATAAACATTCATAAAATTACGAGTGGTGTACTTAAAAAAAAATTACTTCGAAGTCCGTATCCCCCAGTGCGGGCACAGCGCTTACTTCCTCCCAATACAGGGGAATGCAGATCGTTAGAGAATTCCTCTGGGGCCTTTTGTTTTCCTGCTTTGAGTTTGAAATACCGAACTTGACATGTAATTGTCATATTTTCTTATGTCAAACAGATATGCAGTGCATATACATATGTACGATTTAGTATCTGACGCTTAGGAAGTACGGTTTATGTTGTGCACGTACAGACTTTTCCGTAAAATAACCAGAATTTCGTAGCGTGTAAGGCTTCAAATGTGTTAGTCATGTGTTTAAGTTCCATTTCTATTTTCAGGTACTCATTCCGGGTTACTTAGACGTTTCCCTCTTGACTTAAGTTTGTCCGGGAGTCTAGATGGTATACATATCTTCTCCGCCAATACATAAGGCCAAGCTCACACACTTTGGAAATCACCCCAGTGCCAAGTAAATAAATATTGTTAGGATAAATGTTGTTTGTTCACTGGCTTTTGCGCTCAGATATTGAGGTAAGTACTAACATTAAATAGAAAACCTTAAATAGGTCAAAATTCTGCACAGCTGAGCGTCGATGCGAAGTCCCGTTCAAAACTCTCACATCACGAGATTCGAGTCCTAGTAGCGGCCCTACAAACAATAAATTGTCATGGGTGGTGACCAAAATAACAATAAATAAACAAGAAGAAATAAACGTTTAATGTGGCGAACTTGTGCCAAAACAAAAAGGGAATAGAAAATAATAACAAAGCGTCGCGAGCGTCGAAGTCGGCGAGACAGCAGAGTCGACGCAGGGGCGAAACTGCCTCTGGCTCGCTACGCGAAGCCCCTTGTGTACACGCGTGAGCTTCTGGCATAATCGGCGCAGAAAGTTCGACGCGTAGAACATTCGCACCTCGAATTTGCCGGAACACTAAAATGCAGGGATAAATAAAAGACACGTCGCTCCCAGGAATCGAACACTCGACCGCATCGAAGTACTGGTCATCACCTTCAAGGTCTATTATGTCTGGGTAGTCGGGGACTGCTGGGGGAATAAGGAGCCGGGTCACGATATTTTCGTTTTCTGTGATTATTATGTCCGGGAAGTCTTTGAGTGCAGGTGCAGGTGGAGGCAGGTTGTTATCCGTGACGTGTGATAACGTCCTGGCAGGCAACAAGACTGGCTCCTTCCCATCGGCTACCCGCTTCAAACGGTTGTGGTGTACAACCCGCCGCTTTCTTTTTCCTGTTTCTTCCTGGATTTTGTACACGTTGTTAGGTAGCTTCTTGAGGACTACATATGGACCCAACCATGGCAAATATAACTTTGAGGACTGTCCTCGCGGCACAGCGGGTGAATGTAGAAGAACTCTGTCGCCAGGTTTGTAGTCTTCTTCGCTGATCGTGCTGTCGTAGTGGCGCTTCTGTGCATCCTTTGCTTTCATGTCGTTCACGATTGCATGGTCGCGAGCCTTTTGTAATGATGTCCGTAGACGCGATGCGTGTTGTTCGTAACCGGACATCGACGCCATGTTAGTGTGGCCGTGCACGTCGAGTAGCATGTCAGCTGGGATATTCATGTTCCTACCGAAGAGCAGATAATAAGGACTGTAACCAGTCGACTCATGCACGCTCGAGCGATAGGACATCATGACGAGAGGAGCTTGATGTCCCAGTCAGTCTGTGTCTCATTGACGTACGCACTCAAGCTGTTCATCAGCGTGCGATTGAATCGCTCGACCAATCCGTCCGACTGGGGGTGGTAAGGGGAGGTCCTTGTCTTTCGTATGCCCAGAATTGAGCACATTTCTTGAAAGACGTTGCTCTCGAAAGTTCTGCCTTGGTCAGAGTGTAGTGCTGATGGTATCCCGTAGCGACTGAAGAAGTTGTGGACGAGGCTGTTGGCGACCTCCTTGCTTTCTTGAGTTTTCAGAGGGAACGCTTCAACCCATCGAGTGAAATAGTCGCTCACCACCAAGATGTACTTGTGGCCTCTTTCTGTCATTGGGAACGGACCAGTGATGTCAATAGCCACGCGATCAAAGGGAAGGTGGCCGCTTCCTGAATCAGTGGTGCTCGTGGTCTGGGGTTTGGTGCCTTACGAGCGGAGCACTTAACACATCTCGAGCACCAGTCGGCTACACTTGGTGCCATTCGAATCCAGAAAAACCTTTCTGCGGCCTTCTTCAGTGTCTTGGCGCGCCCAAGATGCCCGCCTCCCGGTGCATCATGAACGGAGTCAAGGGTCAGCGGTATCCATGCCTCGGGGATCACGGGAACGGGTGTTGACTCTGGTGTTTTTGCCCACATGAGGCAGCCGTCGACGAGCCTTAGCTTCTGCCGGTTGCGAAAGAGCACTCCCGCGCTGCATCGACGAATCTCTCTTGCCGGCGTGCCTGTAAGCAGGGCGTCGATGATGGGCGAAAGCTGCGGGTCACGTCGTTGTTCTTCTCGAAGGTCTGTCATGGTGAATGAAGACTGTGCAACTGTCATGAGCGCGACATGTTGGCCTTCATTCGCCGGGGAAGGCCGTCGGGACAACGAATCTGCATTACCATGTTGCTTTCCCGGCCGATGCGAGACGATGAAGTCATACTCGCTGAGTTGGTCAATCCAGCGGGCGACTTGGCCTTCCGGTTCTTTGAAGCTGTGTAGCCATTGAAGCGCGCTGTGATCCGTCCTGCAGGTGAATCGCCGTCCAAGCAGGTAGTGCCTAAAGTAACGGACGAAATAAACCAGGGCCAGCATTTCTTTTCTGGTCACACTGTAGCGGCGTTCAGGCTTCGTGAGGGTACGACTGCCGTAGGCGATTACCCTCTCCTTCCCATCCTGTACTTGGGATAGTACCGCGCCGATACCGTTTTCACTTGCGTCCGTGTCGAGGATAAAGGGTAGGTCAAAATTTGGAAACGCCAGAACTGGAGAGTTTGTGAGGCGCTGTTTGAGCTCTTCGAAGGAGTCTTGGCACTGTTGTGTCCAGACGAATTGAACTTGCTTCTCCAGCAATTTGTGAAGAGGGCCGCGATGCCGGCAAAGTTTGCAACAAATTTCCGGTAGTACGAGGCAAGTCCTAAGAATGAGCGAAGATCCTCGACGCTTAAAGGCTGTGGCCACTTCGAGACCTTTTCTGTTTTCGTCTCGTCGGTTCCGATTCCCGTAGCCGAAATTTTGTGGCCCAAGTACAAAACGCTGTTGCTGAAGAAGCGACACTTTGAAAGTTTCAACTTGAGACCTGCATCTCTCAACGCCTTCAGAACTTGTCGAAGGTGCATGACATGTTCGGCTTCCGTTTTGCTGAAGATGATAAGATCGTCGAGATAGCAAAGACAGAAGTCGAATTTTCCCACGATCATTTGCATCAACCGTTGAAACGTCGCAGGAGCGTTACACAGCCCAAATGGAAGGACATTAAATTCGAAAAGTCCTTGATGTGTGGCAAACGCGGTTTTCTCTCGAGACCCCGTCGACATCTCCACCTGCCAATATCCTGACGCCAGATCGATGGTGCTGAAATATTTAGCACCGTTCAGGGCTTCGACAGTGTCGTCGATCCTTGGTAGTGGATATGCGTCCTTGTGTGTGACCTCGTTCAGCCGACGGTAATCTACGCAGAAGCGCAAGCTTCCGTCCTTCTTTTTCACCAGAACGACTGGCGCAGCCCATGGGCTGTTAGAAGGACGAATTACTCCCGTGTCCAGCATTTCATGCGTTTTTGCGGTCACAACTTCGCGGCGGTTTGGAGGTAAGCGGCGCGGGGCTTCTTTGATCGGGCCTGCTGCACCAGTGTCGATCGAATGCGTCAGAACTGACGTTCTCCCCAAGTCCCAATCACCTTGCGAAATTATATCCTCGAAGTCGAGAAGCGTACCTTCGATGAGTTTTTGTTGATCACCCTGGAGGTGTTGTGATGCGGCAAGCTCATCTTGCAGCGAGGTGAGTGTCCATTTCTCTCTTTTCGTCGCAGAGCAGACGCTGTCTCGTGCCGCCTGCGCGTGCCTCTTGTCAAGTGGAGCAGCGGAGTACTCGCCTTCAGGGTGATCAAAAGCGTGCAGGGTTCCGAGACTTGTACCCTTGAATAAGGTGACCGGCTCTTCGGAATGGTTGATGACACATACTGGTAGCTTATCGGACACTGCCAAAACGCTCCAGGTGACTTCGGTATTCTTTTTCACGAGGAGATCCGGGCGAGGTTCGAGAAGCCCTGTACCGAACTCTGCCGTATTCGGTGAAATGGTCCCGAGAACGATGGTTGCGGTCCTCGGTGGCAGGACCGACGTGACAGAAAGCTGAACTCTTTGCGTCTGGGCACACGGGCTCTCTACTTGTCGTTCGAGTTTTCTTTCGCTGAAGTCAACCCGGAATCGGTGTTTTATTAAAAAGTCCAGTCCCAGGACGAACTCATGTAGGATGCCGGGAATAACAATGACAGGATGGCTCACCGAGAGATCTGCAACCTCAATGTTTAAGCTGCATGTTCCCCAAACTTCGAAGGCGGCGCCGTTAAGGCCAATGACTCCCTCTCGGTGAGTGAACTCAAGGTCAGGGTTGTCGTGCGAGAGCTCAAGCCACTTGTCGCCTCGTAGAATGGTCGCTGACGACCCGGAGTCAACAAGCATGTTCATGAAAATTCCGCCCACTTTCCCCTTTACTGTTACTTGGGGTGCGGAACAATTCCCTGATTTCCACATTTTACAATCGTAGGGTTCTCACTTCGCAGTGGCGCACGCTGGTCAGATTTTGCACACGATCTTGCGAGGTGGCCAGTACCGCCACAATGAAAACATCGTAGTCGCCTCCTAGGAGTGTTTCCGCGGGGAAAGCTTTGGCCGTGATCCTGGAAGTGACTCTGCGACTCGATGAAACTGTTCACTGTGGCGCGAAGGTCGGCCACGCTGCTGCTCAACGCCGCAATGGGATCGCTTGTGGGTCGTGTAGTGGCTTCTGAAGTGTTACCCACGGCGGCGCACAGCATTGGTGTCCCCGTACCCGCAGACAGTTGCCCAATGGATGTTAGCCTTGAGGCTATCTCAAGAGCTTTCTCAAATGTTGCAGGGTCAGCGGCGAGGACTTTGTCACGCAGCTTGGATTGGAGACCCATAATGAACTGGTCCCGTATCATCGGGTCGCCCACCTGTAGTGACACCTCTGGATACGCCTGTCCAAAGAGGTCCACAAGGTCGTAGGCGTACACGTCTAGGGCTTCCGTGGGTTGATGACCGCGGGACCGAAACTGTGCCGCAGACACAGCACGCTGGCCCGCCGACGCCAAACGAAGTGTCAACGCCTTCACTAGTGCGGGTAAAGTGGCCTTGTCTTGGTCGGGAAGATGCTCGAAGACGCGGAAGGCCCATCCTCGGAGGCGTGTCGGCAGGTACACCAACTTTTGGCGTCGTCCCAACCGTTGGCTGCCGCGCAAGCGGAGAAGAGCTTTGCCCATGACTCAAAGCTTCCCTCACCGGTGAAGACGTCCGGCAGAACGGGGTGTACAGGTTCGGTGGCCATCCCACCGCTGCCACCAATTGTAACGTGATGGCCAAAAAGCGACAGCGTTCGGTCTTAGGCTACCATTTTTATCTCCATTCGCGTTGTTCTGGCACGCGCTCCCAGAGCGCGCGTCTTCTTCTTTGCCGTGGCGATACCAGCGATCATCACATATGTACGATTTAGTGTCTGACGCTCAGGAAGTACGGTTTATTTTGTGCGCGTACGGACTCTTTTCGTAAAATAACAAGCATTTCGTAGCGAGTAAGGCTTCAAACGTGTTAGTCATGTGTTTAGGTTTCATTTCTGTTTTCGGTGATTCATGCCGGGTTACTTAGACTTTTTCCTCTTGACTTAAGTTTGTTCGGGAGTCTATATGTTACGTATTTTCTCCGTCAATACATAGGGCAAAGCTCAGACACCTTGCAAATCACGCCAGTGCCAAGTAAATAAATATTGTTAGAATAATTATTGTTTCTTCACTGGCTTTTACGCTCAGATGTTGAGGTAAATACTAACATTAAATATGAAAACCTTACATAGGTCAGAATTCTGCTCAGCTGAGCATCTATGCGAAGTCCCGTTCAAAACTATCACAGCACGAGATTCGAGTCCTAATAGCGGCTACACAAACAATATATTACAATTTCTGTTGGTAGATCCTGACAGATTACTATATTATCTAACTGTAAATAAAAAATGTAAGAAATAAAAGGTGGGTTTTTTTAGAAAATCGACTTTCAAACACTGCAAGTTTTTCTAAAAAAAAACTTGCAAGTTACTTACCGCAAAAAATTTCAATGAGACTAAAAAAAGAGCTGAAATTGCAGCTTTACGGTGATATAAAGATCATAAAAATATGTTGATTAGGTCACACAGCACAGCTTGCTGAACTTCGTCAAAAATAGTCGCAGAAAGGCGGTTTGACAAATAAAAAAATCATTAAAAATGTTATGACCTAGACGCTTAATTAGCATGAAAAAGACTATATCTAGAGTGTTCTTAAAAAGTTATATTGATGTAGTGTAAAAGGTATGGAAAAGAGATGGATTGAAATATGGCACCTCCGATAAGTTGGAAAAACGTCAGTTTCCACCTTTGGCCGCTTCAACGGTTTATAACCTGGAGAACAAAAAATCCGACGAAATTGCCGTTTGCGTCTTCTTTTATTATAGGAATTGCCCCAAAACATATATTTTTTTTGGTTGAAATTATAAATTCGATTTTAAATCTGTGCCTGAGTTGAGATGTAAATCGCCCTTTATATAAAATAACTGCTAAAAAGATTTCGCAACGGCCCATATTTTTACATTTTACAAAAGAGGTACAAATATGTCCTAATCAGATTTATTGCATATATAAAAGCACATAAAAACTTTTCATATAAAAATTGGAACCAAAATTTATATATATTTAAATGACACTGAATTCTGTATTTTTAGTTTTTCGTTTCAAGCTTACAGTGGTGTTTCTTCTATACAAACTTAACTTAAATTAACAAATATAATTTTTAGATAGGCTTTGATAGAAGCTTACATTTGATATGTTTCTTGTGCCTTAAATAATTGAACACCAAAAGCTAGCTAGATTCAAACTTGGCCCATTATTGTCAAATGTGCAAGATTCAAGTATTTTTATTTTATATTATAATATAACAAACTCACTTCTAGAGAACATTAACCCTTCCATACGAAGTCTTAAAGCATTAAAGAAAGTTATGATTGTTGTGAAAAAGGAATCTAAAAGCTGAGACTCGAAAATGTGTCACTCATGAAAGCTGCAAAAATGGCAGCCCAAAACTCAAGAACAAAATGTTTCGTATTCTATAATTTGGCAGTTTTGTTCTAGTCACACATTTCCCACCAACATATACTTTCTTTTCAAAATTGTTCAAGAACCCAGCACTATTTTTTTTATGCGATTTGACATGAATTTACCTATGTATATTTTTGCACGGTACTAATTATGACGGATAACGTTACGATAGGACACGACCAAAATGACGATCACGAACATGCTGGAAAAACGGGGTGAATGGGGGTCTTAATTCGCATTGATCAGAGCATTGAGGCTGAGAATGCAACCGGCAGACAACGATGAAGACCAGTCGCCGCAATGGTCCTTAAGGAATTATTGAACCAGCCTGAATGATCTACTGGCGACTTTTTGGTGAGTATCTGCCATCCCGCAGTACTCTTTGCAACCCGCAACAAGATCCAGAACAGTGCAGACAAGGCTAGTGGCGCGCATGCGCAGTAACGACGTTCTTGTTGGCGAAGTGAATAGCAGTGGGTAAGACGGTTTACCAGAACTCTCCTATTGTCAACGAACATTTATGTCACAATAGACAATCCTGCTTCTTTTTTCCCCCAATATGTTTTTTTTTTTCTGCCCGGATGTAGGCAGTGATTCCTTGCCTGCTGAGCGTCCGTTCAAACGCAACGGACCGCTTTAGGGCCTCATAACAAACGGCTGGTTTCGGGTATCCTCTTTTTCCCTTTCGCTTTTCAGAATTTAATAAGTTTTTATTACAACGGCATTTGTAACCAAGCCTCTGCTTTCTCTACTCTGACAGACGACGAAAGTTGGACCATGTTATTAAGAAAATTAAGATTAAACTCAAGACCCACGAAACTTCGCAATCAAAAGCGGAAACAAAGGGCCAGCGTCATATTGGCTGTACAAACACGTACCTCGAGATCCCGAACACGGTCGGCTGTTCTCCACAAGGCGTATCGGAGTGAAAGCTCGTCTAACCCGAATTGCGCTCCGTGACACAGGCCAGCCAGTCGCCTCATAAATCAGCCGACCAACTTTGAGAATGCGGCTCTCGACATTCCCGTGCCTCGGCTAATTCTGTTGGCCAAAGTTCGCACGAATGCGGGCGTTCTCGGCTGAAGTTGGAAGGTTTTTGGTGTCGAAGCTTTGCGAAAGCTGATTTATTGAGAGTAACGCTATTGAGTAACAAAGTCTCTCCCTCGGGAAAATGTGGTGACGTGCGGACGCGTCGTCTGCTTCAGCGGACATATGCTCGTAAACTTGGCGTTTCAGCTGGGAATTCCCATTTGGGAGTCCGTTAAACCCTATACTTATATAGTCGACGGAGGGATACACATTATATTTGATTTATTGACAACTTCGTTATCAGTGCCTTTGTTTGTTTGTCTCTTTGTTTTAATATATACGATTTTCACTCAACCACTTACGAGAGAGCTGTAAAATATTAGAAAAAAAAACAAATTAAAAATAGCGATGTGGCAGTCTCTTCAATACAGAAACAAAAAGAACAGAGGCATGCATACAATACAAAATCTCCAAGAATATATAAAACCTAAACTACTTGCGTCTGTAATCAAGACTCGGTTCCTCAGCTATCGCAACACCTTTAATTTATGTCGTAGCGTATACCAAAGTAATTTTACATATTCCTACAAAATGTTATCTCGTGTCCGCATCACAGCGTCATTTCAATTTTTTTTAGGAGCATATAAATGTTTTGTGTAAATTAATGTTTTGACGGAAATCACCTAGACAGCACAGAGTTCTAGCTCATGGTGCTCAGCAACAGCAAAGTATTCATCACCACCAAGTCCTCGACGTGACTGTAGCAAGGCAGCACACCAGTGTTGGCCCAACGTTGGCACAATGTTTGATTAATTGGATTCTAATATTGGACCTAATATTGAGACGGAACCCGCTCCAACGTTGGACCAATGAACTTCCGATATTGGGCCTATGACGATTTGGGGTTATTCATATGGTTATTCCAATATTGGCATTCCTATTTATCCCATTAAATACCAATATTTCTAACCAATATTACGCCATCGTTTGCAATATCGGATTCCAATAATCATCCAGGGTTTCCAACATCAGTGTCCAATGATACGCCGCAATTTCCGATATTGGTATCGAATGATACGCCAGGATTTCCGTTATCGGTATCCAGTATTATGCCGCAATTTCGGATATTGTTTTCGAATATTATGCCACGATTTACGATATTGGTATCCAATGATACACCGTTTTAGTGTCATAATGTTAACCAAACATATTACGGCTTTGCCAATATTGTAATTCAATCACAAAGTTCTCTAATGCAGTTACCCAGTTACATACCAGTTTTCCCCAATAGTGGCGACTAATGATAGATCATTTTTCCAATCTTGTTATTTAATATTAGCCCACATGATTGAACTTTAAGCTTGTAATTTATTATTTGCCCAGCTTTTATATATTAATGTTAGGCAGGGTAAAGTCAGACCTCACGAATAATGGCCCTATTTCAAGTAGTATTTTGACAATTGCTTGGCAAAAACATTATTTATTAATAGCTAATATGAATACTGACAAACGAAAATTTATCGTATGATATGTGTTTTTCATGCAGTTTATGTCAGATAACATAAACGTAAAGTCATCTATGTTTGCCTTACTTGTAGAGGCAACAAACACGTCAAATGTTTTAATTATCCTCATTTATTTTACAAGCGTCGTCCCCCCGTTCCTGAACTTATAAATGTCGGCCCTTTTCGTCAATTGCAAATCAGCCAAGGTAACATAGACGACACAGTAATGTCCGTTTGAAGCATCACCTTAGCTGCCAATTGACACTGGTATTTAGAAAGAAAACTGCCTTGGAAATCTTCGTTCCCAAAACGTAAGGGGTTTCAGCAGGATTCCCAGCTCGATGATGGCTCCCAGGTTCCGAACCAAAAGAGTTACTAAAACACAATTATAAATCTTAGCTTGTGTAATAATTTATCAAAATGTGTTATACGTTACAGAAGAAAGAGCAACAACATAGGAAAAGGTGATTACCTACTAAACCGCAAAGCCGTTTTCTTTCTTAACAATTCAGATTGGGCAGGTGGTCTACGCACAGCGAACGTCATGACTTGTGAACGAAAAAAACAACAGCCAAATAGAAAATAGGTTTGCGCAGTATTATTTTTTGCCTTCCATTAGGCGAAAGAATATTTCAGACATCATGGAAAAAATAATATAGGAATTCGTTTCGGTTTCGGTTCATTAAACTTCTCCAAATGAGCCAAGAAAAGAAAAACAAGTCATAAGTAGAGCCCCGCATATCCGCTTATTATCCGCAGATATCCAAAAACATCCATAGTAAAGTGGCGGATTCAGATTCAAATCAATCAGATTGGGCAGATTGTGGATCGCATACGAGTACCATGGTTCTACGCATGCGGAACGGATGCGAATATCTGTGGGTCCGGATCCATATTTGCTGAGGCGGTCCATAAACGTGTGACAACCGTACAGTGTAGAGTGAATAAGTGAGAGGTACTCACGAAGTGCACCTTCGAATATATTGGGGGGGGGGGGCAAACTAATCTCTTAAGTAAAAGGTGCCAATCGGGGAGAAATTGTTCTTACGTCAATAAAAACTTGATTCTCACAAAAGGCCACTTTAAAACGCTCTATCTCGCCAAAATACGGTCCGTAGAAAAAGAAAGAACGCAAAACAATTAGTCTTCCCAGGAAGCATGTTCTTGTATAGGCTGAAAAGAGCTAGGAAAACGTTGTTTTGGCAAAGAAAACCAAAAACGTACAAGCCACGAAAAAGTAGAAGCCTGCAAGTGGCTTCCTCGCTCTACAAGTATACATTGAGGAGAATGAATTCGATCCTCTGGAGTGGTGGAACTTGCGCCAGCACAAGTTTCCAGGCCTCATTGTTGTAGCGCAGTTCGTGCATGCCATCCCAGCATCAAGTGCACCAAAGGAGAGAGACTTCACAATAGCGGGTATTGATTTAAAAGAGGCGAACCAGTCTGAATCCGTCCGAGTTGACGATATTCTTTTTGTTCTACACAGCAACCTCGACAAGTAAAGCGTAACCTAAGTGTGGGTTTTATTTTTATTTTTTTGCTCGACAGTTGACACTGTGTGGTATTTAAATATATGGTTTCGAGCATGCAGTTGAGTGTTTGTGTTTAAAACTGGAACCGGTAGAAGGTGTTGCCAATATTGAATATTATGATATTTTCCAAGTGGTGTACTCGCGCTTTAACACATATACATGAGTACTTTTGCTGAAGATAGTGAGCGTCTTTCCTCTCCCACTTTTTTTTGCCCAAATAAGATTACACAATGTTATTAGTCTTTCATTTGTTAATGTTCATCTTTATAAAGTAGGTGCCTGCTTGAAGTGGGTTTTACGAAGCAAGCAGAGAAATAAAGATTAAAATTTCCTTTCTTTTGAGCGACTCTTCTGGACAAAGTTTCAGTGTCACGGACATTCAAGACGATCTGATAGCTGCGATCATCTTTCCAGCAAGGCGAAGAGTCTCTTGAAGGATAATAGCATATTTTGTATATACAATGAAGCAGAAAATACAATAAAATTACTTTCACCGTATTCTTCTACAGAGTTTACTGTAGAAAGGAAGGCAGACGGCTTATAGAATACCATCAAGATGCTATTTTTTAAATTCATGCTTGGTTTCATCATGTAAAATGCACGCGCTTATTGAGAGTCAGATGCGGTTCCGAATTTTGAGGATGCGGTTCGGATGCGGATACGAAGTCTGCGAATGCGAATCGGATGCGTATGATCAAACTGTTATCCGCGCAGGGCTCTAGACATAAGTCTTTCCAGGGGAAAAAAGAGGACAATCCGTATGAATTCAATAGATATTGGATGAAGGCAGATATATATTTCTCAATCATAAACATTCGTGTGTACGTTAGACAACCCCATCACATACAGGGGTATACTTGGGCCAACAGAAAAACGCAGCTTTATTCTTCGAATTTGCACACCGTTAGCTTGTTTTAGCAAAAATATCGTGGAATTAATGCACAATTGTGCTAGAAATATATCTGAATTTAATTTTAAAAGAAACCTCAATTAACCTGACTTACATCGTTCAGTGTTTCTTTTTTTACTTTTAATGCCCTTATATGTTAATGACCACTGCTTATTTGACGGTACCTCGTGTTTTCTGTCTTTCGTTCCGTCAAAAATATGCAAACAAAAAAGAATGCGATTTGCGCAAAAACACATATGTGGTCAATCGTTAGTTATAGATATTGCAAGAAAGCACAAGTAACCTTGAAACTTGGAAGCGACCAAATCTGTAAACAAGTACGTGGTTACATGATGTTTGTTCACGAAAAACGAAAACAAGACAAGAAAAAGTACTCGACTGATTAGTACATAGAGGATACTGAAATACATGCAAAGCACAGCTGTCGAATTGAAGTTTTAGGCTTGTTGCATGCCAAACTAACGAAGGGCATCTGGCACGTTCCGGCGGAGGACTAGCGATTAATGGCGACCACCTGGGGACCTTTTTGACGGGCAACGGAAAGCTGGGTTGGTGGCAGCACCTCCTATATTCCGTTTCACAATAGCTTGACGAACTGCGGAGGCTACGGCCCCCACGACCCAATAAGCACGTCGAGGCGAGGCGCGTGACACTACCTCACAGGAGCGTTCGTGTCACTACATAAAATGCGGAAACTGGAGGAACCGGCTGTCGTCTGCTGGCCAAGTGTCGTCTGCTGCGAAACAAACGAACTTCGGATTCGTAGCGTCCACCGCCTCAACACTGCTGTCCGCTAGAGCAGCGAGCTCTCCGGGAACAGTTGATGAGACAACCATACGCTCAAATTACCCTCGAATCTGCGGCGGGTTCTAATGCCAGAGCGATGTTTTAAGCGGAAGTGGTCAATTACACGGCCGCAATCGTTCAAACATCTTTCAAAAGCCACGTTGATCTCGGAAAAGTGTTGATCCGTATTATGTATCGTTGAAAAGCAACATGTCTTCGTCTTTCTTCAGTGTCGTGCGTGCGGTGAGAGGAGTCTGACCGTAACACTACTAAACGATAAATAGTCCAGAACTACTTTTTGTCGCGGACGGCGTTCTTACTGTGGCCGTAACGAGGTCTCTGTGGCCTCGAACCATGGGGTGTTGTCACGTGCCTTGCTCCGCCGCTCTTATTGGGAGAGGGGGGGGGGGGGCAACCTTCACAGTCTGCCAAGTTATCGTGAAACGGACTATAGGAAAGAACGACCGTAGGCCACAGATTGGAGAAGAGTGCGCGTCTGTGTTCGGTTGGAACTCGTGTCTAATCAGTGAGAACGCGACTTCTATCCGAACGCTGACGCCGATGTCGTGTCCAATCTCTGGCCTACGGTGGCTTTCGTCAGTGACGCAGAAAAATTCAGCACTTAGGCTTTCTTTTCTAAAAGGTGTCGTTTGAGTTCGTCTTCTCCACAATAAGCCTCTGTTAGATTGAGCCCAGGCGTGAGTTCGCGGCCTTACAAGTTTACACGTGTAATGCGCGTAAATTTTCATACAAAGTTTCTGTACAAACAAAAGGATTACTGTGAAGTTCTCTGCGTTGTAAAGATTCGTGAGAAGTACAAGCACCGTGTAATCAGTCTTCACCTGTTTTGCATGCATAAAACCCTAGTCACTTTTCTAAAAAAATAAAATAATGCACACTTCCTGCTTCATCAATTTTTTTAAGAACACCTCTAACCAGTTTTTGAAAGCTCCTTCAATGTATCACTTTTTGCAGGAAAAGTAATGGCGATCGCGTATGTCGCGAGCGCGGACGCTCGATATTAGCTGACGAGCGCAGACTCGTCAGCTCAAACCAAACAATTCTTATATCTAACAGACTGTGACGTCAAAAAATGACAGTGGTTTAAATCTTAAAATATCGCAGCAAATTGTTTATTCGTTCCACGCTAGTATAAATTGCTAGCAAACCTTATTGATATTATCACAATATTGAGTAAAAACAGAGTTTGATGGAATATTTTAGGCGAATACTTAAACATAAAAAGAACTGTATCAGCTAACTAAATTCACAGACCTGAGACAAGTGTTAACCTTGGCATTCACAGACGTATCGCAGACACGACTCTCGAAGAACCTGTCTCTGTTTGCAATCCACTGCTCCGCACAAGGGACGTTGGCGCTCTACGTGAAATATGTGGCTCGTTCTCAAACACAGCTTCTACAGTGTAACTTCCTCGCTCAAAGGCGAGGGGGTTCTTCGCCTCACTTTGCGATGGACTGCAACGGAAGCTATGACCCACCACAGACAGTCCAAAGCTGAGAGGGTGTCACGTGCCCTTTCGGTTGTGCGGAGCGACGCGCGAAGCGTGAAGTCACGTGTCACTCCCGGAGCACCGGATTGGCTAAGATGGCTCGTAGCGTGCGTTGCTGTAAAGGGAGGGGTACTTTTAGAGCGCAGCTCTTAGCAGAGTGTCGAACCGGAACCGAACCGAACCGAAAACCGGAACAGAACCGTTATTTTTAGCCGAACCGGAACTGAACCGAACCGAAATCTTCGCCGCCATCTTGGAACTGAACCGGAACTGAACCGGAAAAAATATAACGGTAACCGGTTCAAAACGGTTCACGGTGATTTTTTTTATTACAAAATGAGTGTTCGAGAAGAAAAAATTGGCAGCTGTATTTCTATGTAGTGATCAAATTGTCATATTCCGAATTGCAATGTATGGAAAATTGTGGGTTTTCGTGGCGCTTTTGTATTGACACTACGATTAATCATGTGTCACGTTGTCACGTGACGTCATGGTGTCAAAATATGCTGCCAAATAATGTCACGTCACGTGGCCTTGTGACGTAGTCGCGTCACTCACCGCGTCAAGTCGACTTAAATTGAGTTCGTCACTATAATCCGTTGCAACTCAAGAAGGTAGGGCGAGGAAAGGAAGGCCGGGGAGGAGGAAGCAGGCTGAAGCTGGAGAGAGGAGGAGGTTTCCCCTTTCTTCTCCAGCGTTCCGTCTGCTTCTTCCTCCCCGGCCTTCCTTACCCTCGCCCTACCTTCTTAAGTTGCAACGGACTATGAATGTATTAGCGTTGTTGACACCGTGACGTCACATGCCATCACCACTTCTCACCGCAAGTCACGTGACATCGTGACGTACTCCATCCTCATGAGCCTGAGTCGAGTGCTTGGGTTCTTGACAATCAGCATCGCCAAACATTCGTGTTGGCTCGTGTTCAATCAAAGATGAGAATAGCTGAAATCTAACACCGGCGGTATACAATTAGCGTCAGATCCCATCGCCGCTTGTTCTAATAGCGAGTTGAGGAGGGGAAAGCTGTTTTTTTTCCTTTATTTCTCCTGCGTCTGCCATTGAGCAGAGAGGAAAACTAATGGGTGTTTTTTCAAGCTATCAACGTCAGGGATTAGCTCTTAGTGGTATTTACTGAAAGTGCAAAAACTGTTGCATGAACCATTTTACATGTACACATCATTGAGGCAGCCAAACATGGATATCGTTGTTGCTGAACTGTCTCATGAAAGTTGCGCCCGAGAATAGAAACATTGAAAGAACTAAATATGGCTTAATAATCTGACGATAAATAAAACTACAAGTCTGCACGGCAGGGATACCTGAAAAGAAAAATTCTAGTGACCTTAGAGTCAGCCGCTCAAATTCTCACATTTTTTTCATTAAACTTCACAGTTTTTGGGTGCAAAATAAAATAAATGAAGTATTACTGTTAACAAATGACACAAATATAATTTTCGAATTAACACCCCCAAACGGAGAAGGGAGTCCCTCAGAAATAAAAAAAGTATTCTCTGGAGGAGCATCGTCAAATGAAAAGGAGGAGAGGGGGGGGGGGGGGGAGGGGGAGTTTTAAAAACATACTGTGTTGTAAAGGTTCCTCTGCTCCGCATCTTGGGCGCAGACCAGACAGCGTGATCCGGCAAAACTACTTCGTTTGCAAAATCACCCCTGCTAGAAAGCGCGTTTTCGTGGTGCCAGACACTTGCGCCGTTCCTCACGACGCTGCACCAAGCAAGAATAATTTTGTTTGTGAATACATTAGTTGCACTGAGCGCGAACCTTCTGCAGCATGCATTGTGCACCACGGAATTTGATTTTCTAAGCAAAAAGAAATCTCTGACCACTAGCATATAGTGCGATGATGTCACGTGCAAACCATGTTAAACAGTTCAGTTTTCTGGTTAAATGTGATGTTCTCAACACAATACTCGGTTTCACATTAAGTGTGAGCGTAGCAGAAGCTAAAAGAGCGAGCTCCGGGCTTTCAGCGTCCTTGCCAAGCACGCGCGCTCCTGCAGTGCAAGCACTGGTCAGGACCACATTCTCGCGCTTGTAGCATCGGCTGCGTCTGGACTTGAAGGGGCCCTGCAAAGAGTTTCTGGCCAATTTTTTTTAATTTGCATTGCGTTCGATCTAACTAGCGAGAGACTCTAGCAACACATTAAACATAAAGTAAAGAAAAAAAGTCTGACGTATTTTTAACATAATAGGCGAATTAAGTTCAGAATTTGGAGCACATTTTCTTTTGTTGATGACGTACTTGGTCTGAACCAATAGAGAACCTAAACGACAAGAGCGTGTAACAACCATGCGCGATCTTTCTAAATGTTAGGTGTAGAGCCATTAAATAAGCTACGCTTCAGAGTAACGACACTTGGCCATATTGTGGCTTAAAATCATGGTTGCCAGTTATCTGAAGGTTTATCTAAAATCACAGGAAACGTTTTTCCGTCCTCAACAAATGTTTAAACAGTTCGCGATAGGGAAAAACAATATTAAATGAGCTTCCTAACAGCGAATCTAATGCTGAAGAAGTCGCACTTTTGAACCATGACGATCGGCAGCTGCATCTGCTCTGCACAAGCACCAAAATGGCGGCGCACACAAAAATGTCGGGGAATAGAGTGCCGATACTCTTAGCGCAGCTCATTTAGTGGCTCTAGTTAGGGGGATCGGTGGTCGAGTGGGCTAGCGCACACCAGCTCGGAGCACGTGGAGCGAAAGCTCGCGCTGCAGAACCCAGAGATCCTGGGTTCAATCTCCACCCCTGCCCGTTTCGATCTGGATGAGCATCGTACCGGCGTGCGGTCGTGTACCACTACTGCGTGGTGCACGTTAAAGACCCCAGGCTAGCGGTTGTACTGCACTGGCTAAATTTCTCATCTACAGCGAGTGACTCGTTGAATCTTTGAAGTGGCTGACCAACTACACGCTGTCTAAATATCCCCTACCCCCCCCCAATTATTATTCCTAAATGTTGGAAATTATTATCCAATTATGAAGATGAGAACGCCCCACAAATTTACGGGTGTTCCGAGTAAAAATTTGAGTGAGAGTCACGTGCTTGAAGGGATCAGAAGGGGTCACTTGCGTCTATTCAGCCAGTCCTTCCTCTAGAATTCTATGTCGTCATTATCTGACGCTCTAGACCAATGTCGTCACTGAACGCTCGTGTATGACACTGATAGGCAGGCCTTTCGCAGCAGCATTTGGTTTTCTTCGTCCCTTTGCAGTGCCCCTTTAAGCTGAAACGAAGTATAGCAAAAGGGGATGTCCAAATTGTAAAGTTGTGCAGTATGTATAGCAGTCTCACGATGATATGCGACAGCCTAATAAAATGTTAGAGCGCGCATGACTGAGAAAGCACAGAGTTGTAAAATGAGGCCCCAAAACAAGTGCAGGTAAAACCGAATATAACTTTAGCCTCCCGAGAATGTATTCTGCGAAGTTTTGAGCTCGTGCAATCCGATGTCCAAATGTGATTGAAATTATAAATATCTTGTCTGTTCTTCGCGATATTTATGTGTAATTAGGAACATCAATGCACGCATCTCTATTAGAGAAATACGGACCATAACCAACCAAGTCCTGAACAGTTAGGAGTCCGACGTTTCAAAACCGGTTGACCGGTATTTTCATCAGGGGCGACTATTTGCACGTGGAGAGCTGCAGCTTGTTTTTCCATCTACGGTGTGTCGTTTGCTTCCTTCACTTTTAATGCGAAAGCATTAACTGTCCCATGGATCGAACCGACGTCATCAGCTTTGAAACTGCGCCAAACGGCGCCTTCCCCTGTCCCAATGTCGCGTGTAGCAGAAATCTGATGGATAGGTTCCCATTGGCTGGCGCGCGTCATCAAGGAACGAGGCTCCCATTGGCTCTCGTGCGGCGTAGTTCCAAAAAACGCCACCAGAGAAGCCCTCTCCATGGCGGCACAGCGCACGCAGCGGCCCGGCCGCCGGTGCGGCGGTGCGGGCCTGGCCGCACAGCCCGCTCGGGCAAACTCCGAAGAGGTTGCACAGCCGAGCTCAGCGCGGAGAGGCCACTTCACGAAAGCGCGCGCTCGGTCGACGGCCAACGAAACGGGGCCGTTCACGCCACTACGCAGCAGACGAACTAAGGGAGCAGAAGAATGGCATTCATGATTTTGTTTTCACAACTCATAAGAAGTGCTTATGCGTCCTCGGACTTTTTTGTTCTTAGTGCCCTAGTCCGTTGACGTACGCCGATGGTTAAGTGGCTGTCGACCTATTGTGCCCGACCTATTGAAACGTCGGGCTCCTAAATGTTTAGAACTTGGTTGGTGAAGGCCTGAATTTCTCAAAATTTTGACCCAACCAGACGGAGTTCCGTCGAACGTGTTTGCGTTTAAAACCTGCAACGCTATACATCTATTTTTGCAGTAAGGCGTCCTGTATGGGATTATTTAGAAGAATAACATGTATTATCTCTCTTTCTGCACATTTCGTGTATTTGCCTTCAGATCTATAATGTGAGCATACAGTCCTTTTTGGCGTAGCCCGCTACCCGGTGTTTCACACTGCCGAACAGCGGACAAGAAAGCGCGTTCCGCAGACTCAACAGATGGCGTATTTTCGGGTATCATCCTCCCGTGTTGGTCTCAAACGGTTATGTGAACTGCATACAGTCAAATTTATTGATGACAATAAAAAATATTCCATTGCTGCCTGAAGATTTGACAACATAAATAAAGGGCCGATCACCCTAAAGATTTACATAATAAGTAAATGCACCCACAAATTATCTGAAATATGCTCTGCAAATATTTTCCGGCGTTTTTATCCTCGATAGGCACGTCTATAACTGATTTGGGAGAACCTTAAACAAATGTTTTATTTTGAAGCTGATTTAAATAACATATGTGTTCCTGACACATATTCAACTTCTCAAACATCTAGAAGTATGCTGCTCTTTTTATGTGATGAACAAGAATTTTATGTGTCTGTGGGCTGGACGAAAACGAAGTACGCAGTGGCGCGTGGCGGAACTATGACGATTGCGCACGCAGATTGTCAGAAAGTGACCAATTAAGTAGCTGCAATGTCGAGCAGAGTATAAAATACTACTTTGTTTTATTTAACAAAAATATAAAAAATAGCAAGGGTGATGTTTATTTGCAAATTGGATTGACCGGCATCTTGACAAGAACAAACCTGAAACGCCAAGCAATGTCGAAAATGTTCACTTCGGTATACGCGCTATTTTAGGCCAGATTCGATCTGAGTACGAGGGTCACTTTTTCCTGCATGAATTCGCCTGCATCACTGTGCTGAGTGTAAACAATATTTGTCAGGAAAGCAAGCGTTGTGATTGTCGCTCAGTGTTTCCATAAAAGGTAGACTGAAAGGATTTCTCCTAAAACTTCCTTGGCATTTTGCAAATATGATTGCTTTTAGCTCAGTTGCGTCGTCATCATATAAGTATATTGTAAAACGTATTTTGTAAACTAGATTTCGCGATATATGTATGGCGAGAACGTTCCACTTTCATGATTTTATGCACTGTAATTAATTCCTAAGTTCAAGAGCACAGCAAGATTCGACTTTTAATACTGCGACGCAAAGTTGTAGCGTTAACGGGCATTTTAGGCGACCTACCAAACTGATAACCTATAGATTCAGGCAAAATATATGCGACTGTGGTAAAAAAAAAAAAAAAGATGTTGAGTCATATATGTTAATCTAGCTTTTCTTTTACTGTTTCATTGAAATTAAATAACACAATTTTATAATTCTACGAATGATAAAAAGCTATATAGATACTCGTTTCACTGTTGAAATAGTGCCTATTGCCAAAAAAACGCGGAAAATATAGTCTAAATTTTGCGGTTCAAACCGGTTCGAACCG
>JAZHYW010000760.1:0-10536 GCA_037355805.1 Ixodes ricinus | reverse complement strand
AGAAAGCCTGGGTCGCATGTGAAAGTACGTCCGTCACGCTCCGCCCACTGTTGCCAGTCCCTTGAGGCGGACTGTAGCCCTGCCATTGACGCAGGTTTGCTGGGCAAAGCAGGAGCTAGCTTCTCGGTACTGGCATTCTACTTTCCCTGCCGAGACGCCTATTCCAATATCTCCTTGAGCAGCGAACAAACAGCGCCCACCGCCCAAACCTGTCGTGCATTCCCGTTCTTCAAGATAAGCGCGTGCCCCATTCGTTTGTCATGGCGCGCAAGCCATCCTGCTTTGGGCAAGTGGGCTTCACTCGAAGAGCGCCGTCTAAATCCAACTATTCGCTACACAGGGTGCTTGATTTTAATTCAAATTATAAAAAAGCAAAAAAAAATGAGTTGAGAGTTAGACGACTGCAGTTCTCCACCGGTATTTGTCACTTTGAGTGAACTTTAGCTGGACGCGCACTGGAAGTCAACGTTACTAGATTACCTCAGTTGTGGAACTCCAGCGGAGGGGGTACCCCCTCACTCACTTCAATCCGCCTGCCGTCGTTCGAAGCGCCATCTATATTTCGCGTTTCATAACTCCGCGTTCCAAAGAGCACAGCTGAAGCGCCAAATGGCGATCACAACGCCGCCATTTCTCCCGCAGCGGTCACTCGAGGAACTGCACGTGACATCTATTTTGGCTTCAATCGGCCATTTAAGAGCCGAAACGAATACGATATGGTGGAAAGGGTTACAGGGTGCCCCTTCCCAGCGGACCGCCGCGTAATACCTCCGAGTTAGATGCGCTTGGGTCGGGACGCGCTACCTGAAATCACCGCTGAGGCATTTTCTAACTTCTTGTTTATACGATTGTAAATAACATCTACCTTCTTATATTCACCGCACTGAAATTCCGAGTCTCTTTAATTATTTTTTTTCCATCACAGTCGTGCACTTGGATGTGGAATATGCATTTGGAGTTGGATCAGATTAATCGTGTAGTATATATGCACACTTTCCAAGAGCTTTTCGGCAAGCAGGTGACCGCGCTAAAGTCGCTTTTCCCGCTTTTGTTACGAGGACCTAAAGTTGACCTGGAACTCCAGCTTGTCTACTCCATGTCGGAGTGACAGTCTCATCGATCACTATACGAATAAGTATAATATACTTGTCTTTCAGAGCTTTTTTTTTTTCTACTTTTCGCAGACGTTTTGTGGTCCTACTTGTATAATATCTGTAATAATATTGTATGTTTTAATTTATTCTCGTTGCTGCGACCGTTTCTTCGTGTCGCGTTTGATGATCGAATTTATATGGCAGTTTAGCGCTCTTGGTTTGGTACCTAAAACGGAAGCTTTAGAGGTCGAAGGTGGGATGACAGAGCTATGATATCAGAGAGCTGTAAGCTTGCAGTCACACGTCTGCTAATACAAAAGACTGTCCGCAGAGACTGCCTCAGGCGTCTCCCTTATAGTATGACGGTCCCATCGGTCACACCAAATCTGTCGGCAAGCACGCTCGACGCACACATATGTATGAGGCAAACATGCCTGCAACATGCTTGGAGGCGTGTCCAAGGATAACTTCGTCATCATGCGTGCAGCGATGAATGTGTGAGAAGTTTGACTACTGCTTTAGGCCAGGAGTTCCCTCATCGTCGCTTTGTTGTACTGCTTCTCGCTTTAGCATGAACTAGCATGGAAAGGCTGCCAGCAAAGTTTCTTACGTCCATGACGGCCTGCATCTTTTATTTACTTTTCTGGGAGATTTTTGCACGAGTGCCATACAGTGCAAATCCCGGGTCATATGAAGTACGAGATATGAACGCTGTTGCATTTTCAAAGGGAAACGTGCACGTGCCAAGCTTTAATCTGCGCTCAAGGTACAGTAAACTACACTCCGTTTCACATTTGTTGGGGAACGCGGTCACGGTTACTACAGAGCTAGCGCGTGCGAATAAACGCCAAATGAAGACCCACACACGTGCCAGCAGATTTATCAGCGTTGTACACAAATATGAAACAGTGCATCTGTACTTTGACAGTGTAACAACCAAACGTTGTCCTCGTGTATATCATTGCCAGTATAATGCATGCGCACTCACTACTTTACAGGTGCCACAGAAAGTGGCTTCCTGCCGGTTCAATTCTCTACGTTATTTCACATGGCCTGCACTCTTCTCATTTTCCGAAGCGAATCCGTAGGTGTGCTGGGCTGTGGGAAGGCACACTGGGTTGTTGCTTTATGAAAGTTTTACATCGGATCGACAGGCAAGATACCACCTGACTCAGAGGTGAGGCGAACGGGTCCTGCCTCTATTTCATGACTCGCACCTTGGAGAGTCGCTGCTCGCTGAGTGTGCGAGCTCGGCCCGTTGGAACACAAGGAAAATCATGAAGAGTGCACATAAAGAACACTTTTAGCGTGCGTTAAGTACACCTAAAGTTTACCTCTTGCAATACTTTATGTTTACTAGAAATGTGCATTTATTTTACATAAATTTACTAAATGCGTTATTTGGTGTACTATAGAAACTGTACTAATGGCATGCTGCTAGTATATTACCGTATACGTACTTCTTTTATACAAGTATGAAAAAGTATATTCTCAGTAGGTGCACTAAGTACACAGTAAGTATACTTTGTGTGTTTTGCTTTTTATCAAGGTCGTCACGAGGCTGCGCAACAGATTGATTTTTGTAAACTCAGATGTCGTAATGCACTAGCGCTTGTTAGTGGAAACGAATTTGACGTTAGAGACAGCGTACGAGTTAGCAGTTACAGCGGAAACGACGGGAAAGCAGCAACAAGCCACGAAGTGTCCAACGGCAAGGGCAAGAAGACCACAAAGAAGTTCCCACCAAAGTTACTTCGGAACCGCAGAATGCGCTAAAGAGGCTCCCCGACCGGCATTGTTTTCGATGGTTCGGCAAACACGAAGCGGAACTCTGCAAGTCTTAACACGCATTCTGTTATAGCTGCTCCCGCAAAGGGCACATATCCAAAACGTACCGAACAAAAACATCAGTTGCATGACTTCGGGAGGGATGGCAAGACTGAGTACGATGACTTGCTCAGCATAAGTCAAGTAAGAAGCGGCATCAGGAATGTCTGTACCTCGTGACGATACATACTGGTAGGGACAAAGCGTTCATGGATGTAGATTGCGGAGCGGCTCGGACTCATCGTCAGCCACAAGGTTCCAGAAGCTGAAAGTGGCGAAACGCGTCTCTCTTCGAGATTCGGACAGGCAACTCGTGACGGCGGGCTTTGACGTCACATGGAGAAGCGACGGTGCCCGTCAGCTTCAAAGGGCGGGATCTTTATTTGTCGCTGCTGGATGTGAAGAAGGCAGCATGCTGCTGCGTCAAGATTGCTTCAAGCCACTGGAAATAGAGCTAACAGGTCTGCACAGCGTCAGCAGAGGCCAGGAAGCCATAACTGCAAGATTTCCAGTGGTTTTCAGCAAGTCATTCCCCGGCTGTTACCTATCCGCAAATCCACATCGAACTCAAGCAAGACGCCCAGCCCAGGTTCCTGCAATTCCATTCCGTTCGCCATCGAAGATGCCATCGTTGCTGAGCCGAACAAGTTGGAGCAGCAGGGAATGCGTGAGCCCAGCAGTACTTAGGATGGGCTACTCCCGTTGTCGTGGTCCGAAAGAGGAACGGGTACCTGTGGATCTGCAGATACTACTGAAGCATGGGTGGATGATGCTGTAAGGAGCAGTGTGTAAGTCTAACCTACGAGCAAAGAACTCTTTTGCTAAACTGAGAAAGAGCCGTCTTTTCGAAGCTAGACTTAACGTATACCTACAAGCAACTGAGGGTGGATGAAGCATCAGCCGATTTGCTTACGACAAACAAGGTGCAAGTCTCTACAGGGTTCGTCGATTACCGTATGGTGTGTCTGTGGCTCCCGGGTTATTCCAACGAGCCATGGACGCAACGGACCTTTTCCGAGAAGCGTTCTGCGCACGCGCGAGCGCCCGATGCCAAGCGGCGGAAGTCGGCACGAAAATTCGAGGAAATTCGAAAGGAGGCTGTGTATCAGCAAGTAGAACACGTAATTGCAGCATATATATAATTGTGTTACACAAAAAAAAGAAAGTGTACGGAAAGACAAACACGACGTTTCGGTGGACGCCACGGATGCCCCTCTTTAAAGTCGCGTTGGGCACGCGCCGCAGATCAGAGAGCGAAGAAACTGGTAGCGTAGCTCCCAATATCGATTGGTAGCGCAGGGTCACTTCCTCGATTTTTAGTTCGTGCAGCCACCGCCTGGTGCCGTCGGTATGTGGAAAAGGTCCATTCTGGCAGGGTTTATCACAGGTCGCAGGGTACTATTTCGGTGTCCATCGAGACGACGGAGGAGCAGAATCGGGAGCTCACCAAGGCCCTCAGTCGTCTGTTAGAAACGGGTCTAGTGCGCAACGCAACAAATGCTTTTTTTTTTTTTTTAGGAGAGCCTTGAATTTTGTGTCATCAAATTGACTACAAGGGCAACCACCCGTCGAATGCGAAGGTCGAGGACATTCACCAAGCCCCGTACCCTACAAACAAGGACAAACTCTAAGCCTTTCTAGGCGTGGTGAACTTTTATACCCGGTACCAGCGTGGTAGATCCAAAGTAGCGGAAGACTTAGTACCGCCTGCTTGACAAACGTTTTGCTTTTAAGTGGAGAGAGGAGCCCCAGAGGGCTTTTGAGGGTCTGAGGCAGTTACTGACATCGGTGTCCTTGCATGGGCAATTCAGCGCAGATGCTCCCTTGGTGGTGTCATGCGACGCATCGCCCGTGGGCGTGGGAGCAGAACTCCCTCACCGTGACCAAGATGGACGTGAACAGCCCGAGGCATACGCGTCCAGTACAATAACGAAGAAGAAAAAAACGCCCAAATTACCGAGAGGCGCTAGCAGTGGGTTTGGGGGTTCGCCATGTCCGCCCTCTGTGGCGGGAAATTCCTAATTCTGACTGACCCCAAACCAATGCAAGGAATATTTCAACGGCAGAGACAAACACCAGCAGTGCTCTCACCCAGGATGCTGCAATGAACTCACTCGCTTCATTCGTGTTCGCTCTCTCTCCTAGATGGCGCTGAGGCTTGGCCGGAGAAAGTAAAAACACAGAAGAGAAAGGGGGCGATGGGCCGCCAATCGTCGCTGCTTGGGTTGTGACGTACTCGAAACGGGGCGGCGCAAGGGTCGTGAGCACGAACCCCACGAACAAGCTTTCTTTGCGACCTTTTCCGAAAGCCCGGCGGCAGAGTACCGCCGTGTTTGCGGTTTCCCATGGGAAAGCCAGTAAATGATCTCCGGAAGCCGGCTGACTCTCCTTAGGCGGAGGCGGCTCTGCCTCACCGTGCGACAGGCTCGCTATTTCCTTCTTTGTTTTTGTTTGTTTGGAAAGAGGCAGCTGGCACTTGTTGGGAGCGTTCTTCCCCCCACGAGGGTGTACTTGCAGGTGAATGAATATGAAGGTCGTTGCTACTTGGCTTGGGCCGACGTACAACCTCGGTTTTCTGCAGGAAGAGAATTTTCTAGCGCTCCCCTCTCTAAGCTGCGGGGAGCCAGATTGGGGCAAGGTAAAAAGTGGAGAGGATATAGAAAGAGGAGGCGGGCAGAAGCGGAAAGTGCGGAGTGTACGTCGGCCTTAGCCGTTCCACTCTTAAACGAGACGACAAGACCGGTTTCTAATCCTCTTACGACGTCTTAGGACCAGCTCCGCAGCAGCGTGCCCGGTCCTAAGACGTCGCAAGAGGATCAAAACCGGTCTTGTCTCTCTCGGTCGTACTCGGTTGCAAGAGTGTGAACGAGCCTTTATCCTCCGCGGTTTACCTAACCGAAGGACCTTGACGCGCGGCACCGTGTAGGCAGCTAGCTGGAGTGCTCCCCGAGCGGAAAAATGTTGGGCGGCGTACTTTCGGTATGCGTTATAACTGGAAAAACACCCAGTGCTTAAAGCCAGGGGGTCTCGGGTTTCCCGCCGATTTTGAAGGGTTGTCTGAGGTCCCCCGCCATAGCTCCGGTGTTGGTGAATACACAATCAGAAGCACTCCATCTTGTAAGCAGAAACGTTCCATTTTCCCCATTGAAGTCTTGTTGAGTAGCCGTCTCTAACGAGAGAAAAACTTGTATGTTCTGAGTAGCCATGTCGATTTTCTGTGGAACAAAATGGCGTATGTTTCAGGGACACTATGAATTCATGACGGGAAAAATTATCGGCATCTACATCGGTCGGTTTTGTTTCCTGAGGAACATGCCGGGTCACGCATCCGTTTTAATCAAGTCGGTTTTGTGTGCATCTAATATACACTGTAAAGGTATATCTAATACATACCTTTACACTCTAAGAAAAGCCCGTGAGTCTACTTTCCCGCACAACACCCGGAGAGCCAATCACCGCAACTTACGGAGGGAGCTCAGCGAATGACGATGCCGAAACATATGTTTAGACCATAGCACTTCTTATGAGTTGTGAATGCGAAAGCATGGAAGCCGCTCGCCCGCTCCCTTTTTCGTCTGCTGCGTACTTTTCGTCGCCGGTCAGCGCGCGTGCTCCCCTGGGCACGCTGACCTTGGACGCAGATGGACACGCAGCGCCGTGGGGTGAGTGATCGTGGAAACTGACAAGCGCAGCGGCCAATGGGAGCCCCGTCGACGCGCGCCAGCCTATGGAACCGAAGGCGAAATCCATCAGCTTTACGGAAACTGGGTGCCGTTCTCGCGCGTCAATCTGATGACGTCAGCTCGCTCCATGGGACAGTTAATGCTTCGCATTAAAAGCGCAGTCTGAGTTGTTACATTAAATAATGCAAGCATGACGTTTTGCATTGCTTAATGTCCCAACTCTGACTGCGTCTTTTTTGGTCTAAACATATGCTTCGGCATCGTCATTCGCTGAGCTGCCTCCGTAAGTTGCGCTGATTGGCTCTCCGGGTGTTGTGCGGGAAAGTAGACGCACGGGCTTTGTTTAGAGTGCACCACTTTTGTAAAGACCACCCGCCACTTACGGGAGACTTTAAGCACTGCAAACAGCACCCTACATTTTTTCTACACCAATGCCGAAGGTCTATAGTCCGTTGCGACCTAAGAACGAAGGGCAAGGGTAAGACGGGCCGGGGAGGGGGAAGCAGACGGAACGCTGTGAAAAGAGAGGGGGAAACCTCCTTCTCTCTTTAGCGTTCCGTCTGCTTCCTCCTCCCCGGCCCGTCTTACCCTCGCCCTTCGTTCTTAGGTTGCAACCGACTATAGGTAAATATTTATGTATAGAGGTACCTTCTCCCGTGTAGCGCAAGAATACAAAATATATGCGAGCCCTTTAGACCTTCAGAAAGACTCAGTGATCTTCTACCTTTTTCTAAGAGCTCCCAGAGGCCAAACAAAGGGACACACGCTCCGACACTCGCTCTCCCTCCAGTCTGAACTACAGATCATATAAAAATAAAATTGACAACCTTTCATGTAATGCAGTCACTGATCTATATTGTAGTAGGCTGGACCGCGGATCGGGAGCCCGTCGGTGGCACCACCGGCGGTCATTATTTGACACCGGTCAATACACGCGAGTCTTCGAGAGCAACACACAAAAGTAGAAATATTGAAGCTTGTACGCGGTGTTCGACGGAGAGTATTTTACCATGTGCTATGATCATTATATCAGGTGCTTGGAGATCGAATCGGTATTTGGGAAGCGCGCTCATCAAAAAAGTCGAAAGTGCCAGACCACCCACGGCTGAGCTGGCAAGCTGGCTCTCGTCGTTAAGTAGACTAAGGGACTAGCCGTCAATAAGATCGCCCTCGGGGAAGAGTTGATGAATGTCGAAAACGTTCCATGGTGACAGCAGCTTTCCGAGAGTGAGCCAAGTCCGCGTAGCAAAGCCCGGCGTCATCTGCTAAACACAACTCATCGAAACCGCCCCCGACTCCGCGGTAGCTCTAGGTATAATTACTCTTGTCTCATTGAGCTGCACTACAATGTTCGCCCAGCGGAGTCACTCTCCACCACAAAACATTTATTTATAAGAAGTGCGAGGGCGGTCAGTTTTAATGTTTGTGCACAAGCTATTTGGCAGGCTTTCCGAAAAGCAGCCAAAAAGTTTCAGTGCCGACAACGGCTTAGGAACAGGGGAAACGGCACTTTTTCCTCGTTTTTCCCATAGAGTGTCATGCATTAGCTGGTGTCAAGTGCTGGCTGCCGGTGGTGCCACTCGACTTCAGCAAGACAGGCCTCGATCCGCGATCCAGCCTTCTACAATAGAGATCAGCGAATCCAGTGTCATACACGCAAGTATACATTCGCTCAAACGAAGAGAACGGACATTTCATCAAACTCGTTCCAAAGAAAAAAAAAACTAGAAAAAATGTAAAAAAAAAACTTTAGCAACGTATAAACCGCACGAAAGAAGCTTTTTTTTTTAATTCATTTATAAATCGCGCGAACGTTCGGGATCCAGGGTTCAAGGTTCGATAAAAATGTCACCATCATTGAGCGATTCCTTTCCGAGGTTTGTGGCAGAGTTGTTGCTTTCGGCCAACTAAAACTGCGGGTCAACGACATTTTAGTGTAGATGTCGTTGAGCCGCAATCTCGTCTTTTATGCTAAATTTACACCAGCTGGATTGCGCCATTCTGTCTAGTTTACTCATGACTTACTGGAGGTGTTCAAAATACCCGGAGGATGTTCTCCAAGCTGAAATATCGTGAATATCAAGGGCATTAGATAGTTGACAGTGAGCTTGTTTACATCAAGTGATCTTATTTTAAAAAGTTAAATAAAAAAGTCGAAGCCGTTTACAACTCCCTGTAACGCCGAATTAGAGCGCAGCTCTTGAGGAGGAGAAGGGAAGGTATTGGGGGGCAGATCGAGGTCGGCATTTTAGGTCGCCCTCACTCACCCTCACCCTCACAGCCACACTCACCTAAGCCCCTCACTCACCCTCACAGCTACACTCACCCTCACAGCTACACTCACCCTCACAGTCACACTCACCTTCAGCACTTCACTCACCCTCACTGAACCTCACGGCCCTCACACCCCTCACGCACTCATGGATCTCACCGCCCTCACGCCCCTCACGCACTCATGGCCCTCACGCCACGCACCGCCCTCCCGCACTCATACCCCTCACGCCCCTTACGCCACTCACCGCCCTCACGCACTCATTCCCCTCACGCCCCTCACCCTCTCATGGCCCTCACGCCACTCACCGCCCTCACACAATCATGGCCCTCACGCCGCTCACCACCCTCACGCCACTCACCGCCCTCAGGCACTCATGCCCCTCACGCACTCATGGCCCTCACACCCTTCACGCACTCATGGCCCTCACGCCCCTTACGCACTCATGACCCTCACGCCACTCAGGCCCGTTTCAGACGGGGCAATTTCGCCCAGCAACTGCTTTACGTCGCAACACCAGCAGCACGGGCCGCCCGCTGCAATTTGCCATCATCATCATGAAATTCTTATTTTAGAGCGCAGCTCTTAGGCGCCCGTTTCCGGCCTGAGCGGCGTCGCCGTCGGCGTCGGCGTAACCGCAAGGTCACGTGACCCCCAGGTCACGTGACCCCCAGGTCACGTGGCCCCTAGGCCACGTGACCCCAGGTCACGTGACCCCCTAGGCCACGTGGCCCCCTAGGCCACGTGGCCCCAGGTCACGTGACCCCCTAGGCCACGTGGCCCCCTAGACCACGTGGCCCCAGGTCACGTGACCCCCTAGGCCACGTGGCCCCTAGACCACGTGGCCCCAGGTCACGTGACCCCCTAGGCCACGTGGCCCCCGGTCACGTGACCCCTCCAGGTCACGTGACTCTCCCTCCCCGAGATCACGTGACCCCCGTGAGGGGAGGTGGAGAAAGGAGGGGAGCAGGGAGGATGAGCAGGGGGGACGAATCCGAATTTTCATTACTCCGAAAAATGATTTTAAAAGACTTTTATCACTTGTCCCTCAGCCGGCTTCGAACCGGAGCCCTTTCGTTCCGTAGCCCCACGCGGTACCTCTCCACCAAAATTAAATAATTGAAAAACCCTGCAGCAGTAAATGAAAGAACAAAGAAACTAATAAAAGCTGCTAAAGCCCCTTCATGTCTTAAAAGTAGCGCACGGTGCGCCGATGCACAAGGCACGTGCAACGTGCAGACTTTGGAAAGATCATGGCGGCACAGCGCAGATTCAAGCTAGATTTCAGATGCCATGTTCTTCCCATAATTGGCGCACGGCACGTGTCTTGAGCATTTCCACAACAATCAATGCCGCCACTTTTCTCAGGATAGAGGGGCTTTAGCAGCTGCTGCTGAACGTGCTGCCCGAGCAGAGGCTCAGCGCCGCCGGCGCCAAGATCCAGCATGAGTGATATCACAACGACGACGACGACGAGACGTAATCAGGCAGTTCTTTTCGCAAAATGAGCGAGTCAGATGAAGCAGCTGCTGCTAAACGCACTGCCCGAGCAGAGGCTCAGCGCCGCCGGCGCCAAGATCCTGCAGTGCGTAACGCCGAAGCTGAAGCTAAACGGCGCCGTCGACAAGACCCGGAAGTGCGCGACGCCGAAGCAGAGGCT
>JAZHYW010000757.1:0-21846 GCA_037355805.1 Ixodes ricinus | reverse complement strand
CAAGCTATGCGACCTCGTCTACGCACTCATCAGCAAACAGCATGGCAAGTAGCGCCTCGGCGTCCAGACCCAAAGCGCCACGCCAAAGAAAGAAAATAACGAACGTATGGGTCCTCCAGTGGAATTGCAGGGGTCTCCAACAAAAACTTTCGGAGCTTAAGCTCAGACTCGAAAAACTCAAAGACAAGGCTCCCGATGTTATCCTTCTCCAGGAGGCGAACGTGAAGAACCTCAAGATTCGAGGGTACAATGCTTTTCTCCAGCCAATAATCGCCAGAAAGAATGGAAACTACGGACTAACAGTCACCCTCGTTAAAAAATCCCTACCGCAAACTCAGATCGATACCAAAAATGAATGCAATGAACATCGTGAGGTGGTTGGCACTCGGATTCGATGGGGAGACACGACCGTCGATGTTTTTAATGCCTACATTCGTCCAGGCGCCACAGAGCTAGACGACGCATGGATACGAAGACTTATAGACAGCCGAACCCCAACTATACTGGCAGGAGATTTCAACGCCAAGCACACAGAATGGGGCTACAACTCCAGAGACAACAGAGGCAAGGTCATTAAGCGTGCCTGTGAAAGAAAGGGGCTCGTTCTCCGCAACGAAAAAGGCATCACAACGAGGCTCGCACAATCTAGCAATCAAACGGACACTACGCCCGACCTCACGTGGACTTCGAGACAACTTAGAGCGAGCTGGTGTGTGCTACCAGATGCCATGGGTAGTGATCATTTGCCCATCAAAATTGCTCTTCCACTTAGTGTCGCACCAAAGAAAAAGTGTGTTTTATCAAGTGGGATGCTTTTCGCACCCACGTTCAAGATCTCAAAGACACTCCCCTGGCAGAAAGGATCGTCCAGGCGGTTAAGAAAGCCAAAACGGTTTACAAAGTGAAAGAAGACACGCCAACTCCAGACTTACATCTCGTGAACCTATGGGACACGAGACTCGAAGCTCTGAAGAAGTACAGGAAACGCAAGACTTTAGGCAACAAGATTTCCCTAAACAAGGCGACGGCTAAGGCAAAACGCTACGCCAACGAGCTCTGTCGAACAAAGTGGAGAACTCTATGCAACTCGTTTAACGAGAAGACGGGACTACGCAGGGTTTGGCGGACATACCGCGGCCTTGCGGGCAAGACTAAGGCACAAAACACAGGCAGCAACATCGCCTTGAAACTCAAGATCACAGAAGAACAACTTGCCGATCAGGCAGGAACTCTCTTCTTTCCGCAGCAGCATCCACCCCCTGAGGCTGAAATCTATCAGCCACTTCAAGTTGAAGACCCCGCACCCGAGAACTCACCATTCACAATGGGCGAGCTACTTGAGGCACTCACGGCAGCCAATACCAACTCGGCACCGGGACCCGATCAAGTCACAGTCGCGGCACTAAGAAACTTGCCTAAAGAACAACTTGAAGAACTCCTCCAAAGTTACAACGACATCTGGGACGGCGGAGAAATCCCGGCTGAGTGGAAGAGATCAACGGTCATCCCGATCCCCAAGCCCGGAAAGCCACTCAACACCCTACAAAATCTCAGGCCTATTTCGCTAACATCGAACTTGTGCAAAATTCTAGAAAAGATGGTTCAAACAAGGCTTTCATGGATCCTCGAGACTCGAGGTGACCTGCATCCAATGCAAACGGGTTTCAGACCTGGCTTGTCCACCCAGGACAGCTTGGCAATGATACATCGGGACGTGTACGAGAAGCCTCAGTTCAAGAGACAACCAAGAACCATAGTTGCCTTAGACATCAAGAAGGCATTCGACAGCATTCCCCACAAGACGGTCATCGAAGCAGCACAAAGACGCGGAATCCGAGGCAACATGTTAAACTTTATTAAGTCGTTTCTCAAGGAGCGAACGTATCAAATAGTTATCGGTGGAAACAGAAGCCCCTGGCGGCACAACAACACCGGCGTCCCCCAGGGTGCTGTGATATCCCCAACACTGTTCAACATGGCTATGACAGACCTAGCGAACGCGTTGGATGCCATTCCCAACATCAACTTTTCTATATACGCGGACGACGTTACACTCTGGACCGTTAAAGGGATTGCCAGAAAGCAAAAAGAAACAATGCAAAAAGCCCTGGATGTAACACAGGCTTTTGCGATACAATCAGGCCTCCATCTCTCGCCTGAAAAGACTTCCTTTATGATCGTCACAAAACACAAAACCACACGTTTCGACAAACAAATTCAACTTAAAATCGATGGAACCCCCATCCTAAAGGCCCCCAACCTCAAGATCTTAGGCGTCACCTTTGAGCAAAATGGAGGAGCTGCGACCTGGATGAAGCAAACAAAATCCCAATGGTCGGATGGACTCAACCTACTTCGAAAGCTCACGACGAAGGCCTGGGGAGCACAGGCAGATCTACTAAAGAGATTACACCGAGCCCTCCTCGTTTCGAAGGCGGTGTACGGCCTCAGCTACCTCCGACTTAATAGAGTGCAAGAAGAGACCCTCAATATACTCAACAGAAGCGCCATGAGAGTCATCACGGGTCTTCCCAAGTTCACTCCTATCGCCAAGCTGGAGAAGGCTGCCCAAGTCAACAAGGTCAGAGAAATTGCCGATGAAATGGTGCTGGGACAGCTCAAAAGGCTTTCTCGCTCGGACCATGGCAGAGTCATCTTGCAGAAATTAGAAAAGACCACGGACCTTGACACGACAACTATTGCAGCACATCCGCCGCCCCCGTGGGAAACGGAGGATGTCTCTACAAGTAGGCCAATCCCCCAAAACCAAGGAAAAGACCATAAGAAGAGGCGGCAGCACCAGAGTGAAGAACACCTAAAGAAGATAGAACAACTCGGAGGCGATACCGATATCTTCTATACCGACGCGGCCAGAAATGAGGCTGGACGCACATGCATCGCATGGAGCTCACCCACCCGCAGCAAAACATGGAGAGGGGAAACATACAAGACGAGCAGCTCCAAGACGGCAGAGCTGTTGGCAATACTGCAAGCCGTCAAGGAAGCCACAGACAATCCCCAACGAGCCAATGTAATTATTTACACAGATTCGCAAGAAGCACTCCGTGAATGCAAACGATGCCGCTCGCAGAATGACATCGCGCTCCAAATACGAAGCGTTGTTAAGGAATCAAAACCCTACGTCATCGTCGTTATAGACTGGGTTCCGGGCCACGAAGGCATCCCGGGAAACGAGAGGGCGAACGAGGCCGCGAGGGCGCAGCTAAACGCATGTACCCTGCCCTCACAAGGCCACGATCCCCTCCTCGCACCTCAAGAACAAGACGAAAGGCCTGCCATACCACCTGACCCAGACGAGATCAAAAGAGAGGAGCGGCTTGCCCGAAAACTCAGGCTCATCTCCCTTCTTCCGCCAGATTCTTATCCGATCCCGCCGAAATACAACCGGTGGGAGGAGGTGAGCATCAGGCGGCTCCAAACAAACACGGCCATCACGCCCATCTGGCAGGCTAGATTTTATAAGCCTACAGACCCGAACGACCCAGGCATTGACCCCAACTGCGAACACTGCGGTGTCCCGGCAACATGTTTCCACCTCGTGTGGGACTGCGCTGAAAGTTCGCGGTATCGCGAAGCAGCGTGGAAGAAGCTTCCTCCACAGGCAAGAAGACCCACAACATATGAAGAGTGGACCCTTCCGGACCTCGCAAACCAGCACAGGAAGCACATCCTCGACTCCCTGTTAGACTTTCTCCGTCTTTCAGGGGTGGCGAGGCATGTATGACCCCCTTTCCCCTTTCCTTTCCCCTCCACGTCACTCCAGATGAAGCTACTCAAGAGGATGTGACGAATCCCTTTTGTACATATAATAAATACGTTTCGTATATATATACATGCGCTCTAAACAGTCACCCCAAATATGGCGTCCAGTGAATACTCTCCGGCATTCATTGTGCGGGCTACATGCCTCTCTGTGGCACCTGCTCTTACGAGCACAAATAAAAACATACCTCCCTACAAACAAATATTTTGGTTTTATGCGTTACATCAGTGAAAGCGGTCGTGTTCCTTGATGACACGGGGGAAATATCGATGCTTTCAAGTGCTGCCGAAACTAGATTCTGACGAACAGTAAGAATTAATGCCATGCACAATAGGGTGTTTGAAGGCCCATGCACACAGTTGCGTTTTAGTGCGTTTGACTGCGCTGCGCCAAGAAACGAAAGCGAGTTACCTGCACATCTATGCTTCGCATGAAGCGTGGAAGAGTATCTTGGCACGAGACATACGAAGCCGGGATGTCCTGGTTTTTCGCAGCTGCAACGCAGTCAAACACACACGAACGCTCTCAAACACAACTGTTTATGAGCCTTTAGAAGATCGTTACCGCTGCCTACCGCTAAAGCCCCTTCATGTTGTAAAAGTAGCGCAAGGTGCGTCGATGCAAGAGGCACGGGCCACGTGCAGGCCTCGGGAAGATCATGGCGACACAGCGCAGCACTGAGCTAGATTTCAGGCGCCATGTTCTTCCCAGAAGTGGCGCGCGGCACGTGTCTCGAGCATTTCCACAAGAATGAATGGCGCAACTTTTCCCAGGCTTTACCTGCCGCGGCCACGTTGTACTGCTCCTGGTACAGGTTGCACCAACATGTACAACTCCATCTGGAAATTCTCCCCCCACCCCCAGTGAGGGTATCACCCCCTTCCTTCTGCCACCTTTTCCTCCTGGGAGGCGGCCCTTTCCGGCACAAAGCTCAGGGACCAGCAGTACTATAAAAAAAAACTTCGTCTTACCTTGGCATGGACTATTGTTAGACGCGCGTGCTAAAAGGGCGAGCTAGTTGCTTTGGACGAAGCCTCGGCTACTGCATGAGCGCTTGTGCAGCAAGCGCTCCAGTCAAGGCAGTCAAGGCCAGCCGCTCGCGCTTGCACAGCCTTCGCAGTTAGTCCATGCCAGGGTGAGACGAAGTATAAAGGCACCGACCAGGGACCGCAAGGTCCTTTCACTTTTCGAATATTAAAGTTTACGATGATGATTATGATAGAGCATGCTTCGAAGTAACAGCGCGAGCTCCCGGTTGTACTACCGCTATGGGCAGTTGCGGGATCGCTATGCTCAAGCCCAAGTCCAACGAGAGTTACTATACTCCGTTTCACCTTATGTTGTACCGCAGCGAAGGCTAGAAGCGCGAGCTCATAGGGTTGGCAGCTGCCCTTGGTGCACGAGAGCTTGTGCCGCCGAGGTGTGCCATAGAGCAAGGAGCTCGCGCTTGTAGCCTTTCCTGCGGTACAACACAAGGTGAAACAGAGTATAATAGAAACAACCAACACCGACACGCCTCAAACAAATGAATCACGCACTCCAACGTATCTTTGACAGGCTTACAATCGCTCGTGCTTACTTCAAAAGCACCGAGTTACAGCAAGCTTGTCAAAGATACCTTGGCGTGCGTGCTTCATTTCTGATTGTGTGTGTGCTTATACTGCTTGAAGTTAGTCTGCCTCAACTGGCGACTTGTCTCTCAGCTGTAGACGAGCAATATAGCCAGTGCAGTACAGCCGCTAGCCTGGAGTATTTAACCTGTACCACGCAGTAGTGATACACGACCGCACGCAACGACGCTCATCCAGGTCGAAACAGGCAGGGGTGAAGATTGAACCCAGGATCTCCTGGATTCTGCAGCGCGAGCTTTCGCTCCAAGTGCTCCGAGCTGGTAGTGCGCTAGCTCACGCGCCCACCGATCCCCCTTTATTTGTCTGGACTAAAGCATTTTGATGTGTTTGCGTTTGTCTTGTAAGTACCGTCAAGTGCGCCAGTGCACGAGGCCCGTGTCTCGAGCGGCCCTTGGAAGGAGTTGTCGGCGCAGCACTGAAATGAGCGGCGCTTGGAAGCGAATGGCAGCGGAGCACCCGCTCCTGGTGCGTGTCTTGCGCGTTTCCACAACAATGGTTGGCGGTACTTGTAAGTGTGAATTTTATCAAAGGAATTTAGTCTGCATCAGACTCTGGTCTGCATTTGCCAGCAGTGCCTTCAACTTTAGGAATCTACGAGGAGAGTAGACCTCCTCGAAGTGCAACATGGCTTTGTGTATTTGAGTGGTTCTTTTTCGGTGACAGGCAGAGTAACGTAAAATGTCCTTTCTTGCCATACCCATTGCCAATGTTGTCAGCTGCTGGGCACTTGGCGCGCGATTGTGGACGAGTATACTTCGTTTCAGCTTGGGTCCAGACGCAGGCGATGCTACAAGCGCCAGCTCCGGGCTTTCAGCGTCCCTGCCAAGCACGCGCGCTCGTGCAATGCAAGCACTGTTCAGGGCCACGCGCTCGCGCTCGTAGCATCGGCTGCGTCTGGACCCAAGCTGAAACGAAGTATAGTAGAGCCGCACCAGCTGCATGCAGACAGAGTAACTCACTTGGTACAGTTCACGGGTGGGAAACGGTTGCTTCTTGTTGCTTTTGACACGCCACCCAGAAGTGTGGACATCGTCGACGGTCGCGCTTTACCGCGTATAGTGGTCGCAGTTTCTTTAGCTGCTGCTTCACTGTCTCTGAATTGCGCTCCGTGGCGATGGCGGTTTTTATAATGTCAGGTCTGCGTTGAGCTGGAAATTTTCACTCAACATGACATTGTTGAGTCCCACAACGAGTTTATTTCTTATTACCTCTTCTTTCTAGTTCCTGTAGTCGCACGTCTCTGTCATCTTGTAGAAGTCCTCGACAAAGTCGTCGGCAGTTTCGTTTGCCTCTTGTTTATGCCTATGGAACTTGGCCCGTTCGTAGATAACGTTCGTACGCAGCAGTTAGTTGTTCGCGAATGCTCGCATCACGGCATCGTAGTTAACTTTTTCAACGTCCGTCAGTTTGAGCGATGTCAGCACGTCTTCCGCCTTAGTGTAGAGTTAAAAAGATACAACTGCATGCTGTAAAATAGTTATGCAGATCTATGTCACTCTATTGATAACACAGAGGTAGAAAAGACCTTGTCCTGTATTCTACTGTTGTGTGAAGTGTTTGTTTAGTATATTGTGTGACTAGAGCAACGTTCACACAAAGGAAAAAAAAACACAGATACGAGTGAACAAAAAGGGTACAAACAACACGGCCTGTAGTTTGACCCTTCTTTTCAGATTGTCTTTGTGGTTTTAATGCAACCTAATGTATGCAATATTCATTGTATACATAATTCACAGTGCATTATGAGTTTGGCACGAGGGGCGTTTTTTAATGATCTCGTTTTTTCGCTGCCGATACCTGCAAGGTAGAGGTAGGTAGATATGACGACTTTCTCCATATATTCCCCCTGTAGCCGAATGCACCTGCACCATCGGTGCAGCAGTTTTTCAGTGACCTGCTGTTACCATTTTTAAGTAGAGCGTCATACCTACGCCTGGGTAGCTGCATCCAACTTATCAATGACTGCGTAAGGGCGCGTCGGAAAAAAAGTCGAATTCTATCAGGTATCGGCTCATTGCGATGTCGCGTGCGTCCACGTGAAGTCATGATTTGCCGGGGCCGATGGGGTGATGCCATTTTTTTGACGCGTCGTGCGATCCGCCGGACGTTTGGTCCTGGTTGGGTACGACCCGACTTGCTCCCCCCCCCCCCCCCGTGTCATTCATGAGCCGGAAGAAGCTGTCCAGGCGGGGCTGTGACGCACAACTTAAAAGTGGCACCAGCAGGACACTGGAAAGCTGCCAAACCTGTAGTGCAAGCGCATTCGGCTTCAAGGGGAATATATCGAAAAGGTTTACATATCTACCCTAATGCCCCTGAATAGGGGGTATTCACTGGACACCATATCTTGAGAGTGATGTTTAGAGCGCATGCTCAGAACGAGCTCACATTAATAACTTGCTAAGACCGGCAATCTTGATGGTGCGGAATGCACGTGGCAAAAGAACTGTGGAAGCTCGCCAGTCAGCACGTGCTCAGCAGTCGCGCACACAGATATGGCCGCCAGTGAATACTCCCTATAAAAAGGGTAGCGACATCTTCTCCCTCCTCCTCTGACGCGCACGCCTTTTATATTTATGTTTTGCTTTTTTACACACCCGCGTCGACTGTAGCGCCGCCTGGTTTGGCCCAAGATAGCAAACGCCAAAGGCTGAAAGACGCGCAAATACATACACACAGGCTAAAAGCGCACTGTCACGGTCTACCAGCCTCGAAGGATGTGCTCAAGGAAAGACGACGAAAGCCGTGACGTTGCACAGTCGGCGCTGTTTGATTGGCGACATGAGCTCATAACATGCACTGCACTCCGACAGCATAGGCATCCCCTCTCCTCTTCCTCTGACGCTCACACCTTTTATCTTTATGTTTTGTTTTTATTTCGCTCTACCGATGGTCGATGACCAGTGTATTTTTATATAAACGTCAAGGTTTCTATTTGTTTTATGGAGGCATGTCACCGCCATGTAGCTTCTGCAAAAAGTTTCTTTATAGTGTGTCTTATTACTGAGGTGCATCGGATCTTTGATTTGTATTGTTTAATAAGACAAAACTTTTAAAAAAGTTCTATATGTTTTCACTTCTTTATTTTATATTTATTATTACTATTTTCACTTCACTCGCATATGTCTAAGTAATAATAATAATAATAATAATATTTTTTCTTCTCTCTCTCTCTCTCTATCTCTGCTTACTTACCATTTCATAAAACGGCTCCTAGCCGATGCCATTTTGCGTGTTATACTTGTGGACAGCGTTTTGTAGTTACGGAGTCAAAGCTATGGGCACGCGTGCGCTTGCGCATCTTCACCGCCCATCCAAGCTGTGCACGCGCACTCTTAGCTTTTGAAATGCCACAGAAAGTAGTCCGCGAGTTTAGTGGGTATGACGCGCGCTATGTGCGTTTTCAGAAGCTACAAACCTGCGCGTGCTGAGGTGTGAATATTGCAGGCAAAGCTATGATTTGGTAAATATTGGGATGGTGTATTAGCTACATCCGCGACGAAAAACGTCGCTGTGGTCGGCTTTACACGATTGGCGAAATCACGGGCATAAATTCATTGTCAGAATATCAACTTCGACGGTGCTGGTTTCAAAAGGGGATGGCTCCTAGCTTCTACTATGCATTTTAAACGCATTATTCTACATGTCTCATTTGATGGTTAGAAGCCAGGGTCAGAACTCGTGACACCACGGCGAGGCAAATCCTTGTCATGATGTCACGGATGGAAACCCTAAGAGGGTACCACAAAAACATCTCGGAGTTGGATCCTGGGAGAGTAGCGCCATTGCCTTCCCTGACTGATTGCAGGACACAAACGTATACTAACATAAAGACGACCAAACCCTCGCAAGGCCTCCCTCCCCTTTGAGGGGCATTTTGTATTTGACTATTTGTATAACATTGTTAGGTCCTCCCTACGCGTCGTCTGCGCCCAGCAGAGATACGCGAACGGATAGCAGACGACACAATAAAACAAACATTCGTCTGCCTTATAACACTTTTTCTAGCGAACAAAAAAGTTTGTTTGTTTCTAAATGCGAACTGAAACGGTATTATTGTTCGTATATTCCCTTAAAATCATTATTTGTCGCGGTTATCCTGTTCGCCGCTAGTCTCTCTCTGGGCGTTTTTGCGTTCTTCACACTAAAACCCCTTGGTGTTTTTTTTTGTGTTTTTTTTTACAAGTATTGCTAATTATTGTTGTGGAAACGCGCAAGACACGTGCAACAAGCGGGTGCTCCGCCGCCATTCGCTTCCAAGGGTCGCTCATTTCAATGCTTCGCCGCCATTTGCTTCCAAGGGCCGCTCGAGTCACGGGCCTCGTGCACTGGCGCATTTGACACAACTTGCAAGACAAACGCAAACACATCGAAGGGTTTTACTTCACACTAAAACCCCTTCATGTTTTAAAAGTTGAGCAAGGTGCGTCGATGCACGAGGCACGTGCGATGTGCAGCCCTTGAGAAGATCATGGCGGAACAGCGCAGCACTGAGCTAGATTTCCGACGCCATGTTCTTCCAAGAAGTGGCGCGCGGTACGTGTCTCGAGCATTTCCACAACAATGAATGGCGCCACTTTTCCCAGGATAGATGGGCTTTACGTACCCACACCTCCGGGGAACGGGTTTGCAAACCAGTATTCAGACGAAGAACAGGCCGATATATCGGACATTGGAAGTGCAAACCTGCCGCTTTATTTATATTTTTAAAAATTTTCTAGCTTTGAAATAAGCTTTAAAATGTAGACCCTTTCTTCAAACGCGTCGCCATCTTGAATTGTCGTCACTTCCAGTATGGGCGAAAACATTGCTTTGCCGTCGCCACGCCAGTAGAAGACACTTAGGATATAAGCGTAACCGTCACATATTATCGTTTTGCCTCCCCTTATTTTTTTACTAGTTACAAGTTGAAACGTTTTAGTATTTTTTCGTCGCCCATACCGGATACGCGTACTAGGTGGCTGGGAGCGAGAGTACACAAAAAAAAAGATCTATACAGTTTTTTTTTTTTGCAAAACAACGTTTGCGTGTCAATTGTGGTGGTTCAAACGGCCCCAACGCCGGAGTCTGCGCTTTATAGAATTTCGAACGTGGTTGGAACTTCGAATCCAATCGGAAATCGGTTGCTTCCGGCAGCTGCTGACGCAGAGCGAAGAAGATCTAGCTCGAGACCGGCGTCGAACAGCCCGTGGCCCGAGCCCACCTCGAGGGCCCGACCTGCATGCGCAGCTGGGAGCATGGAACTCGTTTGTTCCGGAAAATTTCCGCGCCATCTATGAGGAAAAAGGGTACAAATAAATAGCGGTTGAATTTACACGCGAACTTCGCTGCCGCTGAAGCTCAGTCAACTCAGCAACATGTATTAAACAACGCGCGCGACGTGCTCGAAAAACGAAACCGAAAGAATATGGGACGGGTGAGCGGAACCTTTCTCTCGTCTGCCTGGAGAAGGAGAAAAACGTCTCGTTCCTCCCTTCTTCTCGTATCCTTTTAGGAAGAGGGGGGAGGGGGGGGGGGCGTCAATAAAGGGGAGGAAAACGCGCCTCTGCTACCTTTCTTACTCCTTTTTTTCTTAGAGTGTAGGCCAGCGGTCACGCTGTTCCTCTATGTCAGCACTAAATACTACCGCGGTCAGACGTTGTGTTTGCCAAACCGCCCGACCCGTGTTCGACGATTGCTAAATTAGCCAAGCATCAAGGAAAATGCAGGGATTAATGTTTCACGCGCCGCACGTGCTCGCCTCAGCACTAGCAACTTTTCTAAAGCAAATGCCTAATACAAATGGCATCTTGCACGCGCGTTCCTCAACGCTTTAATTTGCTTATTTACTGGGAATCTTCTATACGGGGAAGGGGCGCGCGTGCGGCGCGTGGAACACCAATCCCTGCATTCCCCGTGATGCTTGGGTAATATAGCAAATGGTCTATATATGCCCGTAGCTTTGAAGCAGAGCGGCTCTGCTCTGAAGTTTTGAGCAGCGCTCCAGGCGAGCAAAATAAAATATTTTGCTCGCGTTTCGAAAGTTTTGAACATGCGTCAATACGCTTCCCCACTGCAGTTTTTTTATACTCCGATGCATTATAACTGCCAGCGTAGCAGAGTCTACACGAGCGAGCTCCGGGCTTTCAGTGTCCCTGCCAAGCACGCGCGCTCGTGCAGTGCGAGCATCGTTCTGGGGAACATGCTTTAGCAAGTATAGCCTTGGCTTCGCTATCAAGTAAAGTGAAACATACCGGCTCACAGAAGCTATGATAGAGAGCAATAAAACAATAAAGCTGAAAGGAATGTTTAATGGGACGATGAGGCCGCGAATTGCGTAATATTTTTTAGAGCGCAGCTCTAGGCGCCCGTTTCCGGCTTGAGTAGCGTAGCGGCGTCGGCGTCGCCGTCGCCATCAGCGTAACCAACGTTATTAGAACCAACTCAGTTCTGGAACTCCGCTCCGGAGGGGGTCCCTTTGCGTGGCGCCTGTTAGAGGGCGCGCGCTCCGCATTAATACTCGCTATCATCATCATTGACGGCGCGCTTGTGGCCGTTGCATCTGGCCTACTGAGCTTACGGATGTTCGTGGCGCTTTTTCTGACAGTAGCAGACGACTTTCAAACTGTTTCTGCTGCAGTTGGTAGTCACATATGAGAAATTCCGATACTTGTTTTAACCAATAAAACATTGAATCTGTGTTCCTGTTGACTCTGAACCACATTCCAAGTGTCGTCTGCTGTCGGCGCAAAATAATGATCGCGCGCGCGCGAACGTTCCTTCGGTCGTTTGCAACCGCCGCGACGGGAACGTCCGCGCGCATTTCACGCCTCGGAAAAACAACGCAGAGAAGCTTATACCAGGACATCAGAGTTCACACATTGCTCAAAACTTGTGAAGCGACAATCCGTGAGTGTACAATCTTATTGGAATATGCCGGTGGCGTGCTGCGCACCGGAGTGTCGACATCGTAAACGGTCGGGGCCAGGTACTCAGGCGAGACATTTCTTCAAAGTCCCTTTGGATGAAAAACGACTCGCCCTATGGTCGAGAAACTTTCCTTGGCGAGACCTATCGCACAAGGACGTCCTCTGTGATTTGCACTTTAGAGAACAGGACATCCTGAAGTACTTCAAGCACGAGATTCGTGGAGAAGTCGTCCTAACGCCACGGGGTAAGTGGAGCCTGAAACCCGACGCCGTCCCAAGCATATTTGCGTCGTTCCCGGACCATTTGCCGCGTTTTGATACGAAGCCTGAGAGTAGGCGGTCAGGTGAGACGCCTCTGTGTGAAGATGTCGTGGATAACTCTTCGGGAGGCGCTCAGCCAACGTTGCCTGGGGGCGCCGACCTGTCTGGTAAAGATCCCTTAGAAGGCTGTTCCAAAGCTACTGAGAATCTCTATCAACCGGAGAAGGACCGAGAGAGCCTTTCAACAGCAGCCGAGTTGGAAGTACACCCAGATTCTGGTTCAACACATGCAGAACAGCTGCATAGCTCACAGCCAAGTTTATTCTGCGAACTTCTAGCAGCAATTGGAAAAGAGCGGGAATTCGAAGGGTGGTCAGTTGATATCTCAGACGAACACATTGTGTTCTACAAGACCTCACTAAACAAGGACATTTTCCGCATTGAAATTGCGCTGATCGTGAACACTAACTTTAACGTCAGCGTTAATGCCAGAGGGAGGGTGGTACCGCCTCAGAGCTACCTGGCATCAGATCACCCCAACTTCAACAGTGCAGAGGAAGTGAAGAGCCTACTGGGGTACCTCAATGAGCGCCACATCTGCTCGGGCTACGCTGCACAAGATTTTCCCAACGTTGTCACCTCGAAGACAGCTGTAAAGTATGAAGAGGTGTGGCACAGGACAGACTGCACAGTTCTGGCGGACAAGAAAATCTGTCCCTCCTGCATGAGACTCAGGAAGCTACTGCATCAGAGAAACAAGGTAAAAACGGAGGCTCAGGGAAGAGAACCCCGACCAAAAGAGAGGATCCTTCGCAAAAAGCTTCGACAAGCAGCAAGTCGTCGGGAGGCACTGAAAAAGGAGTTGAAAAATTTGAGGAGGCAACTTGGAACCCTGTCAAAATGCAAAGTTGATGATGCAGTCCAGAGACTCCCAGCTGCTCAGCAGATGGCCTTCAGAACTGCCCTAAAGGCGGTAACTGCAAAATCGGCAAAAGGGATGAGGTACGAGACAGACTGGCTCATGAGCTGCATGCTCCTGAGAATTTCAAGCCCTCGAGCATACAACCTCGTGACCCAAATGAACCTACTACCACTTCCTTCAGTGAGCCGTCTGCAAAAGATGCTCAAGGATGCACCATGCCAGTTCGGGTTTAACCGGCTCTCGCTTGTCAGCATTGCTGCACAACTTGACAACAAGAAACCGCTCGAGTGCTATGGTACCCTGTTGCTTGATGAGATGAAGGTGCGAAAGGCACTGGTGTTCAACAAGAGCACGTACAAGCTAGATGGCCTGGTGGATTACGGTGAAGAAGACACCACATCGCAGGAGGAGCCAGCAGACCATGCCCTTGTACTGATGTTTGTGCCCCTATACTTTGACTGGGTCCAGCCTATTGCAAGCTTTGCAAGCAAAGGAGCAGCCCCTGGACATATACTGGCCAAGCTTGTTCTTAATGCAATTATCGAGCTCCATAAACACAACGCCTTTGTGCTGGCAGTTGTGAGTGACGGTGCCGGAAGCAACAAGTCAATGTGGACCAAGCTCGGTATCTCTGGAAAGTTTGGAGCACCTTGCCACAAGCTGGAACACCCGTGCGACCCTTCAAAAACTCTGTACTTTTTGTGTGACGTGCCACATATCATGAAGTGCATTCGCAATCATCTCAAAATCCACAGATTTGGCCAGGTAAGCATTAGTTAAATCCAGCAGAAACAAACTGTGGTCTTAATGTCGAATACTTCTATCTTTTCATAGGCCGGGGAGCATCTCATCGACTACAACCACTACAGACTTCTATATGAGGTTGAATGCAACGAGCAGGTGCGGACAGTTCCTAAACTCTCAAAAGCCCATGTGGATCCTGATAACCTCCGAAAAATGAATGTTCGCCTAGCAACTCAGGTGACTATATACAATTTTATTTCTTCACTGATGCACTAAATACAGAGAGTATGACCAACCCTTGCCCACTGAGATCATGTGACAACCAATGCTAATTGGTATAGCAATAATGAATGAGTACAGAACTAATGAACAAGCTAAAATGGATTCATGCTCCAGCTTTCATTAGCATCTTGTATACCTAACTATACTCAGAAAAGCAAATAAAGGCGACTCAGTTCAGTTAATTTTTTGTAAATATTTTTTCCCTAACAGCTTTTCAGCCGAAGCACAGCTTTGGGCATACGCATCTATCGGAATGAAAGGAGGCCAGGCCTGGAAAGCTCTGAGGGGACGGAAACCTTTACAAGGTTACTGAATGACCTCTTCGACGCCTTAAATGCCAAGCTACCACTGCAAGGAATAAGAAAAACTTCTTCTGGCATAAAGGTATGTGCATATGTGCACACATATAACTTCATAATATTGTGAGGCTGTTACATTATTTATCCAAAATATTTTTATTTATTAATATAACTACTGCTATTACTATAGTCTGTTGCAGGTTAAGAATGGCAGTAATGTGGAAAGGAGGAAACCACCACCCCTCTCCAGGATTGGTCGTTTCCTCCTCTCCACCCTCCTCCTTTCCAGCGCTCGCCCTGCAAATATGGAGAGAGAGAAAAACTTGTCCTGCTATTCTTAACCTGCATCAGACTATAATAATAATTACAGCGCACCAGCCTTCAATTTAATTGGCACACCAGAATAAGTAACCTCATTGTGGTGCAACATATGTAATAGTGTCAACACGAAAACAAAAGTATAATTAATGATTATATAAAAATATTCCAATAGGACAAATATTTCACACTGGCAGAGGACATTATGAAAATAAACCAATAAATGGAGACATATATTAAAAGTAAATAATAATAATAATAATAATAATGATAATAATAATAATAACTTTGCAAAGCAGTGAAAATAGCCGTGGAAAAATTTAGGCCAGCTTGATCATGCTGACAGACCAGGAAACCACAGCATGTGTTGAGCTCACTCAAATGCATGATGTGCATGATCATAGACAATGGATAATGGTCATCTGACCCCCATATCATGGGCATGTGACCATCTCATCACCATTGGCCACCCGCTACTTCCATCCAACGGTCTAATCTGACGGCCTTTCCATGAAAACTAGCATATAAAAACGTTCTGTGTTAAAAGCGGTTGACTAATATTCTACAAGCAGTCACATATAAAGGCTCTTTGAACACTAGCCACTGATTACATGGCCATAAACAGAGGCACCGGAAGTACTTGGAAGGTGAGGGACCAACAGGGAGGGATGGGGGGGGGGGCAGCCTAACACTTTTTTCATGTTGATTACTAGAACTGTTTGAAATGTCTCGGGGAGAGGACTAGTGGCACATGCCCCTTTTCGGACCCCTCTCCTCCAAGCATGATATGTTGCAAGCATACTGTTAACAGATGGTCCATGGGCAAGTAAAGTCCCTAGCGCAGTTAAGGAAAAACCACCTTATCTATTTGTGACCTTAATGCAAAGAAAGTATACCTGCATGTCTTCATGGGCGTACCAACCGGAGTGGGGCAAGGAGGGCGCTTGCTCCCCCCCCTCCCAGCTCTCAGAGTGGGGGGGGGGGGCAAGGCATGTGTTTTGCCCCCTGAAAAAGCCGCCACTGGGCACGGCAAACACTAGCCGGCGGTGCCACAGGCATACCAAGGGACCGCCCCGGCCATGGGGGGGGGGGGGTGTTCTGGTTTGCCCCCCACTGAAAAACAAGTTGGTACGCCACTGCATGTCTTTCTGCACCACAATTATGACTGAACACGAGGTAACATTTCGGATATCACCTCATATCATACTACAGAACTATCTTTTTGTAGCTTAGGAAACAATTATGTTAATTAAATGCCAGTGTGACAGGTACACACAGATTGCTATGCCAATTTGGAACACACAGCAAAGAAATGCCAAAAGAAATTTTGAAATTTACACTTGCAACATGAGTTGCTTCTTGCTTAACCTGTATATGTATGAGGAAGTACAGCATGCAATAGCCTATGACTCCTCAATTCTTCTCAATGTTTAATTGAGGTCTATAGTTTCGTCTGTCAAATTTTAGATGATGGTTTTTCTGTTTCTTACTGTTCCAGATCATCAACGACTTCATTGACCTCCTCAACCTGACAGAACGCAACCACATAACCAATAATAGGATCATGTTTGCATCGGCAGTAACAATGCAGTCCTTGAGGGTGACCCTACTGTCTGTTCGAGACATTATTCAAGAACTTTTAACAGAAGGAGCCATCTACGTATTGACTGCAAAGTTAAATCAAGATCCTTTAGAGGTAAATATATACAAAACAAGTGTTTCTGTCCGTACATGGCTTAGCACAGGGGTGGCCAAACTGCGGCTCGCGAACCGCATGCGGCTCTTCATGCCCTCAAGTGCGTCTCTCGTGATCTCAGGACTCTCAAGTTAAAATGGCTGGGGCCAAGCACAGCTTGTTCATCGAAACATTACAGTGAGGAGCAGGTGCAAAACACGACATATAAAATTACTGGGTTGTGGTTTTGTTATCGATAAGCGTTTCGAGATAAACTAATGTCAGAAGCGGGCAAATCAGGCAGAAACATAAGCTCGATTTTGAATTTACCAAATTTTTTGTTCTTCTCTGCGTGCTAGTTTGTGGCTTCGTTAGTTTTGTGTGGGAAGCTTTTCCTAAGAGTCTTTGCCTGAGCTAGCTCTGCGTATTGGCTTTGTCCATACAATGCAATACAGCTGCCTAATGAAGTATCGAGCTCACTGCTGTATGCAGATATGCAATTGAAAAACTGCTACATCTTTCCATAGCTTGGTAATCTTCTGTTAGGCTTTGAAACCATAATCCCTATATTTTAGGCAACATAAGTTATGCAGCATGGAATACGAGTAAGATGGCGCCAAAATTATGCAGAAAAGGACGATATTCCACATCATATCAACCCCCCCCCCACCCACACACACACACACACACACACCCTTTGCTTCATGAGGCTCTCTAGATCTGAGACAATTTTGCTTGAGGCTCGTGGGCAGTGTCAGTCTGGCCACCCCTGGCTTAGCACATTAATTCCAGTCATCAGCAGCAATAAAGTACTATCAAGTTCTACTCATGGCAGTATTTGGCAAGTCAGAATAAGTTTCATCTAATTTTTTGTGAGTATTGTTTCGTGACCACACAATGTGAAAATTAACAAACTTAGTCAATGTGAAACCTTGAATACAGCCAAAGCACCTTGTTTGTTTTGATTCAAGGATAGTAAAGCCAGAGGCCAAAATTTTGAGTAGACCAGTGGATTTCACCTCATTGCATGCATGCAATGAGGTGAAACCCACTGCTCCCACCCTAGCTAGCTCAACTTAAATTTTACTTGCTTTTTCTTAATAAAATGTATGTAAGCATGAAATTAATCTGTTTGTACACTAAACGGGGTGGCACTGAAGAGGGTAGGAACATTTTAGGCTCAATGGTGCAAGCTGCCACCCACTACAAAAGGTCATAAAGCCATTATCATATAACCATCTAGCCAGAGGTACGAAGGGACCTTGTTGAAACACATATAACAGCATCCTGCCTAGTGCTTAAAAACATCTGTGTCTCCTGCAAAAAGAAAAGGATAGCGCAGTGAGTGGAACAGGAGTAAGATATAATGTAAACTGCATCTATTAGAGCAATATGCCAGAAAAAAAATTGTATCAGACCTGATTAGAGCCATAGCTTTCTATCGGCTTTCAAGTTTATGATAAACTGCACCGCAGCAAAATGACCAAGTTGTGTGCAGCAATGCAAGCAAAGGCAATGCTAGCAAGTGCATAGCTTTCGGAAATGTCTTTTATACGCATGAAAACAAATCATTCTGCAGAGCGCCAACCACACCGTACGAGATGGTGTATGGTAAAGTTTCACAACCGAGTCTTGCATTGTCAGTCCAGTTAGAGTACTATCCAAGAGGCAACGCTAAATTTACCACTAAAGGATGCATAACAAACATAGTACAATATTGAATTATGATAATTAAGATGGCTTTTAATTTGTTCGATATCTATGCGGACCTTCAATATCAATTCAGCATTCCGACTGATTTGCCAATTTGTTATTTCATTTTTATCAGAGGTTCTTCGGCATGGTTCGTTCCTTTGGAGGAGATGAAGACCACCCGACCGTCATCACATTCAGCTACATCTACCGCTTACTGAGCCTCTACACCCCAATCAAGACTGCTCTGAGAGGGAACATTGACGGAGAGCCCAGCACAGTCCTGGCAACCATGGAGGAGGCAATGCGGCTCAAGAAGAAGGACAAACAGTCGTCGCAAGACAGGCTGGAACTTTTAATCTCCGGAAAGCTTTCTAGAGCTTTGACTAACACAGAGCCAAAGTCCCTTACATTTGACCACGACTACACTGCACCCAATGCACATGACTGCATAATGTTTTACATCAGTGGTTACATTGTATACAAATTTTCAAAGCGTGGTGTTTGCAAGTTGTGCCTCAGGGATATTGAGGCACCATCAGATGTTGCGGCTGGACGGACAGCCTACCTGACTGCACTCAGGTCGTTCAAGGAGGGCAGCCTCAAGCAGCCGTCCCTGAAAATGTTCACTGCTTTTCAAGTGGTGGAGGGAACAGTGGCAGCGGTCCTGGATGGAACAAACATCTGCGGGGACATTTTCTGGCTTGTTCTGGATGCGCTGGAAGAAACAGCTGTGCCAAGACTAGGTTGTTCTGTTCACGCCGATGAGTTCACATGTCAACTCCTGAGATATTACATCTGTCTTAGAATGCATTTTTTTTCTAGAGATACTTCCAAGAGGCTCAGTCAGTCTGAAGAGGTTGCCAATGCCAGGAAAAAGGCTAGGGTGATGTAAGCAAATTGTGGTGAGGTCTTCGTGTGCCCACAACTCATCCACAAGCTGATGCCATGCAACGATTTTCTCACTTTCGCTAAATATTATACGGAAAGCATCCTTGAGGCTCATAATGAAGGAGAAGTGCATTAGTTTAGCTCACCGCGTACTAGGAGTAGCTTTCAAAAATTAAAGAAAAACGAGCAGTTTTCTTCCCCTCAACTCGTTCCCCGAACAAGCGGTCACGTGAGCTGGCGCCACGCTTTTATGGCGCCAATGTTCGTCATAGCCACGCGCTAGGGTTAGAATGTAGGGGACACGTGCTCTGCCCGGACACTGTTGGAGTTCGGCCATTTCCGTCATCGCAGTGATTGAACACGAGCTCCAAGCCGAATCCCTACGGAGGCTTTCATTGTTCTCGAGTCTAGGCGAGCGATATGATGCAGCGCTCGTGCCCAATCTACGAGTCTCATTCGGCCGACGCAACCGCGGGTGATCTCTGTGGCTTCATCTATGTCCTATTTTCAGGGCAGCGAAAGCTACAGACACGAGTTTGTGGCTTCGAAGCAGGCTTCTGTGAAACGAGCGCTCGCTCTATGAAGACAAGTTTCAAAGCAAGGAGCACGGGCTCGCTCGCGCTTATAGCCTTCGCTGCACTGTCACCCGAGGGTGAACGAAGTACCCTGTGGCTACACCGTGGCCCTGTGGCTACGTCACCATGCTTTGCGAAGGCGAGAAGAAAAGAAATAGTCCGTTTTTACTCTTGAGATTAAACGCCAAAAACAAAGCTTCTGGCTCAGCACGTTACATGCCAGCATACTTGTGCCACGCTTGCGTCAGCATGCTTGCGTAAAGTACGTAAAATTCGAACTCGAAATCGTTGCATGGCCCCTTTAACTCAGGCCTTTGTATTACTTGTTCAGAAACTAGTCAGTGGGAGACAAGCGGACGAAACAATTTAGGTTTTGGCATCTGCTTTTGTGTACAGTAAAAAATATTGACCTTGTATATATATGACATATGACTAAATGTTTTTACCTGGGCTTCATCTTCTCCATAGCGTTTTTCTGTTGGCTGGTGTTGAAATATACTCAATGGCATGAGAAAATCAACATAGCCAGCCATAAAATATGCCTGTAGACATTTCGAAACTCCTCTCGCGAAAATCGGTATCTATTTGGTAGCCACTGAGCCCAACAAGCGCGGGCTCGCACTTGTTGGGCTGGCACGCCTCACTGGCACTGCACAATCGAGACTGGAACGCACAGAGCTTCGAGCGCGTCAACTTCCTGTGGCAATGCAGACAAAGCTACGGGAGCGCGAGCACTGAGCCACGGCCACTCGATGCGCTTCGCTTCTGTCTCGGAACGAGAGAGCATCGAGCTGCCGTGACTGAGTGATAGCTATACGCGCCGCACGCGCACTGCTTCTCTCGTCAAAAATGCCACCGAAAAAGCTCCAGGTAGGCAGAGAATCAGGCGTGCTGAACTTAGCTCGTCCATCAAATCAGCGTGCCCAAGATAATAACGGCGACAGAACGAAAGCAATGCCCCCAACGCAATCGAAGCGTTCGGATACTTACGCTCGTATTGGTGTGCTGCGATCACGGCCAGCAATGGAATTGCCTTGGTAAGACGGCACATCTACTATTACAGTATGTACAAACTTGCCCTGATTGTAGCCACCGGATTGTGGCGCCGACGAATTTGGGTTGTTCGAAACGCTTCGCGCTGTCAGCACAGCTAAGGCGGCGGCGTTTTGAAATAATACAAAGCGTATGCCATCATGGTCCTACCGCTTATCATGCTCAAGTTGTATTTTTACTGGCGAAAGGGCGAAAACCAACCGTAAACCATGCTGGTCGCCGAGGAGTCGGGTTGGGACTCGCAAACAGTTGCAGCGGTTGGCAGCCGCGGAGCAGTAGCAGACGAAAATGCGCGGATTAATGCGCCGGCAGCGCCACCTCGCCGCAAAAAAATCGGACACGGTTTCGGACTCCCTCCAATGTACGGCGTCTATGGAAAGTTCCACAACTGAGTTGATATAGTAACGTTGGGCGTAATCGTAGGCCACGTGACGCCCCAGGTCACGTGACCCCCACAGGTCACGTGACCCCCATGTCACGTGACTCCCACAGGTCACGTGCCCCTTTAAGGTCACGTGACCCACGTGACCCCACGGCCCGTGACCTCCCCCGAGGTCACGTGACCCCGTGAGAGGAGAAAGGAGGGGTATACCTCCCCTCAGTACCCTTCCCTCCTCCTCCTCAAGAGGCATGCGCTCTAATTCGGCGTTACAGGGAGTTGTAAACGGCATTTCACTTCTTTTTATGTTAGTTTTCAGACGTTTTGTTATCGCGCGTCTACAGATGCTTGACAGGATGCTTGCACCCGAACGTGACACGTGCAAAACCGAACGTTACAGCGCCGCCTCGATGGTGATGCCAGCATAACATG
>JAZHYW010000756.1:0-12939 GCA_037355805.1 Ixodes ricinus | reverse complement strand
TCTGTTGAGTATATTGAGGGTCTCTTCTTGCACTCTATTAAGTCGGAGGTAGCTGAGGCCGTACACCGCCTTCGAAACGAGGAGGGCTCGGTGTAATCTCTTTAGTAGATCTGCCTGTGCTCCCCAGGCCTTCGTCGTGAGCTTTCGAAGTAGGTTGAGTCCATCCGACCATTGGGATTTTGTTTGCTTCATCCAGGTCGCAGCTCCTCCATTTTGCTCAAAGGTGACGCCTAAGATCTTGAGGTTGGGGGCCTTTAGGATGGGGGTTCCATCGATTTTAAGTTGAATTTGTTTGTCGAAACGTGTGGTTTTGTGTTTTGTGACGATCATAAAGGAAGTCTTTTCAGGCGAGAGATGGAGGCCTGATTGTATCGCAAAAGCCTGTGTTACATCCAGGGCTTTTTGCATTGTTTCTTTTTGCTTTCTGGCAATCCCTTTAACGGTCCAGAGTGTAACGTCGTCCGCGTATATAGAAAAGTTGATGTTGGGAATGGCATCCAACGCGTTCGCTAGGTCTGTCATAGCCATGTTGAACAGTGTTGGGGATATCACAGCACCCTGGGGGACGCCGGTGTTGTTGTGCCGCCAGGGGCTTCTGTTTCCACCGATAACTATTTGATACGTTCGCTCCTTGAGAAACGACTTAATAAAGTTTAACATGTTGCCTCGGATTCCGCGTCTTTGTGCTGCTTCGATGACCGTCTTGTGGGGAATGCTGTCGAATGCCTTCTTGATGTCTAAGGCAACTATGGTTCTTGGTTGTCTCTTGAACTGAGGCTTCTCGTACACGTCCCGATGTATCATTGCCAAGCTGTCCTGGGTGGACAAGCCAGGTCTGAAACCCGTTTGCATTGGATGCAGGTCACCTCGAGTCTCGAGGATCCATGAAAGCCTCGTTTGAACCATCTTTTCTAGAATTTTGCACAAGTTCGATGTTAGCGAAATAGGCCTGAGATTTTGTAGGGTGTTGAGTGGCTTTCCGGGCTTGGGGATCGGGATGACCGTTGATCTCTTCCACTCAGCCGGGATTTCTCCGCCGTCCCAGATGTCGTTGTAACTTTGGAGGAGTTCTTCAAGTTGTTCTTTAGGCAAGTTTCTTAGTGCCGCGACTGTGACTTGATCGGGTCCCGGTGCCGAGTTGGTATTGGCTGCCGTGAGTGCCTCAAGTAGCTCGCCCATTGTGAATGGTGAGTTCTCGGGTGCGGGGTCTTCAACTTGAAGTGGCTGATAGATTTCGGCCTCAGGGGGTGGATGCTGCTGCGGAAAGAAGAGAGTTCCTGCCTGATCGGCAAGTTGTTCTTCTGTGATCTTGAGTTTCAAGGCGATGTTGCTGCCTGTGTTTTGTGCCTTAGTCTTGCCCGCAAGGCCGCGGTATGTCCGCCAAACCCTGCGTAGTCCCGTCTTCTCGTTAAACGAGTTGCATAGAGTTCTCCACTTTGTTCGACAGAGCTCGTTGGCGTAGCGTTTTGCCTTAGCCGTCGCCTTGTTTAGGGAAATCTTGTTGCCTAAAGTCTTGCGTTTCCTGTACTTCTTCAGAGCTTCGAGTCTCGTGTCCCATAGGTTCACGAGATGTAAGTCTGGAGTTGGCGTGTCTTCTTTCACTTTGTAAACCGTTTTGGCTTTCTTAACCGCCTGGACGATCCTTTCTGCCAGGGGAGTGTCTTTGAGATCTTGAACGTGGGTGCGAAAAGCATCCCACTTGATAAAACACACTTTTTTCTTTGGTGCGACACTAAGTGGAAGAGCAATTTTGATGGGCAAATGATCACTACCCATGGCATCTGGTAGCACACACCAGCTCGCTCTAAGTTGTCTCGAAGTCCACGTGAGGTCGGGCGTAGTGTCCGTTTGATTGCTAGATTGTGCGAGCCTCGTTGTGATGCCTTTTTCGTTGCGGAGAACGAGCCCCTTTCTTTCACAGGCACGCTTAATGACCTTGCCTCTGTTGTCTCTGGAGTTGTAGCCCCATTCTGTGTGCTTGGCGTTGAAATCTCCTGCCAGTATAGTTGGGGTTCGGCTGTCTATAAGTCTTCGTATCCATGCGTCGTCTAGCTCTGTGGCGCCTGGACGAATGTAGGCATTAAAAACATCGACGGTCGTGTCTCCCCATCGAATCCGAGTGCCAACCACCTCACGATGTTCATTGCATTCATTTTTGGTATCGATCTGAGTTTGCGGTAGGGATTTTTTAACGAGGGTGACTGTTAGTCCGTAGTTTCCATTCTTTCTGGCGATTATTGGCTGGAGAAAAGCATTGTACCCTCGAATCTTGAGGTTCTTCACGTTCGCCTCCTGGAGAAGGATAACATCGGGAGCCTTGTCTTTGAGTTTTTCGAGTCTGAGCTTAAGCTCCGAAAGTTTTTGTTGGAGACCCCTGCAATTCCACTGGAGGACCCATACGTTCGTTATTTTCTTTCTTTGGCGTGGCGCTTTGGGTCTGGACGCCGAGGCGCTACTTGCCATGCTGTTTGCTGATGAGTGCGTAGACGAGGTCGCATAGCTTGTCAACCTTGCTTTCGAGGGATCCGACTTTCCCTTCAAGTGTGTCAATTCTGCCATGGGTGGCTTGTACTTCTGCGATCCATCCCAAGGGAGACGACGCGTCCGAGGTGGTGTTGCTTCCTCCGCTCTTATGCAGAGGGTAGTTCCACGCATTGGAGCTAAGGGGCTGCATGGCTGATGGCAGAGTCGGAAAATTCTTAAAGCATTGCAGAAACTCCGGCGACGGTGTTTGTTGGGACGAGTTTTTGTTGATTGACCACTCGCGTAGGAGCTGTTGCTCTGCAATTTCTTGTGTGGAAGTTTCACTTTCTTGGGTGGGATCGTGCGTTTGGGGCAATCATTGCTCGTGGCAACGTGTGCCCCTCCACAGTTGACACATTTGGGTTGCAGCTTACAGTTCTCGGACGCGTCGTGTTCGTGTCCGCAACTGCTGCAGCGCTTGATATTTATAGGACAGACGTCGGCTTTGTGTCCAAGGAGGTGACAGTTATAGCACACCAAGGGCCTAGGTCTGTATGAGGTTACCCTAAAGGCCTCGCAGGCGTATCGGACGTAGTTTGGTAGGGACCGGCCTTCAAAGGTAATGAGGACCGTTCTTCCTGACTGGCCGATGATTCTGGCCGAGGAGATCTGGTGGGTTTTGCACTCGAGTTCTTTTGTTAGCGAATCAGGAGTCTCGTCGTTGTCGTATCCTCGCAGATAAATGACTCCCTTGATTTGCGAGCTTGAGGTTGCCACGTATGGCTTCATTTCAAGCGCTTTTCCTTTGAGGTCGATTTTGCCTATTGTCATGAGCTTGTCGATGGCTTCACGGTTCTTCGTGGTGATAGCGATGGTGTTTGAACGTTCATTCGTGTGAACTGAGCATTCCTTGTCGCTTACGCCGGTCTTGGTAATAGCGTCGCGAATGTTCTTGCTCGCAATGTTGTAAACGTCTTCGCGACACACGGGCTTAAGGACGACCGTGTGCGTGGGTGTCTGTGACGTGGATTTATCGGACCGGTTGCGTCGGCGACGTCTCGTGTATTCCTGCCACGTGCCATCTTGGTTGTCTTGTTCCATGGGGGCCGCAATACCATTGCCACCGGCGAGATTTTGTGTGCCCTGGCTCGAAGCTTCGGTTCCAGGAGTCAAATGTTGTGACTCGGTGTTGTCGCTGGAGATTTGGTTCATGTAGTTGTAGAACGCGTCTTTGTTCTGCAAGAACATTGCTATGTCTTTTTCGTGCTCTTCATAAGCGGTGTACTTCTTTTTGTTCAGCTCTATGCGAGCGTATTCTTCTTTTCTTTCTCTGAATGCCTGGAACTCTGCCCAGTCCTCGTCGGAAATAACGAGTCCTACCTTCTTTGAGGCGGAAGCTTCCTCCTGCGTTCTTGAATATGGGCTTGCGAGCGCCATGTTTCTTTTTGCGGGTCGAATCTTCCCCGCGGCTTGAGACTCCTGTGTAGTGGCTGGGAGGGCCTGAAGGTCCTCTTCGATGCCGTTGACTTCCAGGGATAGATGGGGGTCGGGTCCAGGGTTTCTAACGGATCGTCGGGTCCCGAAATCGGGATCCGGCGGTGAGCTTCTTAGCTGTGAACCCAACGTTCGATGAGCCTTCTTCTTCCTTCAACACTACACCCGAGCTCTGCGTTTCCGTCTTTTATACTGGTCGTTTTGAACGTACGGAATTTCTCGGTGACTGCTCTAAGCAATAAAAAATATTCCCAGCATGTTAATTTTTTTTCCAGCGATGTCATACTCTGAGAGTATTTTGAAAGGCTCAGGGGATGAATCTCTTATTAAAGAAAACGCTCGATCATGCCGTGATTATTTGAAAGCCAATAAAAAAGCCGCTCCAATGCGGTTCGAAGCCATAAGTTTGTTTCCCCGCACGGCACGTTGTAGCCTGTATTTCTATTGCAGGGTTTGTTTTTCTATTTGTGCTGTTCGCGCACCAATTGCCGTCTTGAATTAATCTCTGTAGAGCGGATATTCACTCAGCTGGAAGTGATGCTTCACGGGCTGAGAAATATCGCTTTTCGATCAACTTGAATGCAGTCGAAATCGCGACTTGCGGCAGGTGTTAACCCTTTAACTGGCAAGATAAGAAGCAGTGAGACTAGAATTTTTTCGTACATTTATTTCCTCTCTGCAACACGCTAATACATACCTGAATAAATATGAAACTGTTTCATCAAATACTACTCTAGATACAAAAGGTCGACAATTTCATTGATCTGCCATTTAGGGGTAAAGTTACGGGCCAAAGTCAGTGGCAGTGCACTGATGTTTACATAAAACCTGGGCCCCCCAGTGGCAGTCACAAACAATTTTACCGCTGGACGACTTTCGCGCCAACCAAGAGGCCTTCATTATCAGGCAAGAGGGGCAATGTTGAAGAATGTACTTTCGGTGCAGGAGGAGGTCATGAATGATATCTGTGGAGCTGGATCAGGAACGGGAACGGGAACGAGCGCACGGCTATGGCTCTTTTTCTTTTTCGGAGGGCTTGTGCTCGCAGCTGTGAGCGAGCGTTTACGACGCGATGACCCGGTTCCCGCATTGAAATCAAAAGTTGTGGTCGCGCATTCGTCTTTGCTTGGTGACATTTCTGGTGTGTCCGCACATACTGTTTCACGAGGTACGTCGTCATCGTGCGAGTCAAGCTCAGAGTCACTCGGGCGCAGCGAAACAAGCGCTACACCTCGCTCCGCTCTGGGTTTCCCGTAAAACGTACTCTTGTCAATAGAGAGTTTTAGTAGATCGTGTTTTCGGGCCCTGTTCTTTGTATCGGGAGCTCGCGCTGCCACTTCTATGGGTGCTCTGAAGCGCGCGCCTGTAGTGGTAGCGGGCCTTCAAAAACGATCTGCTAAAACTCCCTAATGGCTACAAAAATAAGTTTACTCCCCAATTGCAACCAAATCAACAAGCAGAGTGTTATTTCTAAAGGGATATTACCTGCTGCACAAAATAATCTCTAAGAAACCACGGCGGAACTAGGACATAAACCAATAGTGCACTAATAATAATAATAATAATAATAATAATAATAATAATAATAATAATAATAATAATAATAATATTTATTTGCATACAAAAATCTGATCTTGCGTGCACGGCTGTGCAGAAAGGTTAAAACCCGTACGCAAGTGCGCCTGCCAGCCCGCCACCCAAGATTTGAAAGAAAAAAACCACTAGAGAAACAGATACTCTAAAGTCGCAAGCACGCGCGCGCGCACACGCGCACACACACACACACACACACACACACACACACACACACACACACACACACACACACACACACACACACACACACACACACACACACACACACACACACACACACACACACACACACACACACACACACACACACACACACACACACACACACACACACACACACACACACACACACACACACACACACACACACACACACACACACACACACACACACACACACACACACACGCACGCACGCACGCACGCACGCACGCACGCACGCACACAAATAAAGCACTTACACAGCGCCTTGTAAGTGTTTTTCTTTTGTGCTTAGGGCATGAAATATACGCCTAAATGTTACCCACCATTTTAGTTTTAATATGAGCGCTATTGTCGATAACTAATTTCAACACCAAAGCCGTAGCGGCATGCCTGCAACACTTTCGCTGTACCAGCATAAGGTGCGCCTCTTTGCCCTGAACTGGCAGCTCAACAATTTTGTCGACTATGATCGCGGACCGCCTGCGAGTCTTTCAAGCACCTAAACATAACAATAATTCTATACCGTGTTCCTGATGCATGCTGTTTCAAGGGTGTAAAATATGAATTCGCACACCTGAGATAAACGCTTCCCACAGCGGCCAGAATGCGGCCAATGCGGAGAACGCCAGATAATGACAAAACCCATGTGTCTCGAAAACGCTAAATTTAGCAGCATGTGTTTGTATTTGGATTCCGCCTTAGTTTAGTGTCCGTTTTACGTAGGTCTACAATATTGTTGATCTCCGGGTTAAAGGGTTATGTACGGAGCTACGCCGTGGCGAGCTCGAAAACTTTGAGCTCATCCCAGCGCGCCACTTGGAGGGCAGTTTCTCCAGGAACCGTAGTATATTTAAACAGCAAAATAAAGGGTAGCTTTTTTTTTTCGACGTTACCTAGTACTATTTTTTTTTAATGCTAAAATTCCACACTGTATATACGTACTTTCCGTCATAATTTCGTACTGTTCAGTCCTTTCCCCAGAGCGCAATCGCTCTCGGGCAGGAGAAAACCGACAGTCACATTGGCCACTGTACGATGGGAGCTCACTGTTCAGACCAGCGTTCCAACATAACTATCCGCACGTCGATCGAATACACTTAATTTCTCAAGTGGTTTTAAACTTTTTAATGTAAAGCGGAATGTCAAGCTGCGACACTCCGCCCCTTCCGATCACGGCCCGACCAGCGGCATCAATGCCCGACAGTTTACGTCATCTCATCTTGTTGTTACGCCACTGATACGCGAAAACACGGTCACATCGGCGATAATTCCAGCCTTCTGTTCACAACCCATAACACTGCCATCACGATGTTGCTGCTATGTTGCCGACACGCAGAAATACAGAACCACGTTGAAAGCCGGTTGGCACTCGGCATTGGAAAACAAAACCGAAATCAGCATGGAAGGCACCCAGGCAGCCGCAGCAAAACCTGCCTGTCTTGGACGCAGTTCCTGCGATTTCTATAACATCGAAAACGTCGACATAGTTCTGCGTGGCTCCGCTACTGTAGTTCCGGGTGGGTCCCGCAATCCCCGCAATCCGGAGACGGCCTTCTTACCCAGTGTACGTAGCGCTGCTGGCACTGCTCCAGAACTTCGCTATTTCTAGCGGTTTCGTTTGCTCCTTTGATAAAATTAGTAATAAAAACGTCAATGCAACCGAAATGATTTTTGGCATACTGTTTCAAGCCCAATATTTCCAAGGTCTAAAGTTGTGGCGGAAAAAGGTGTACAAGTTGTCAAGCGTCTACTACGCAAAACGGAGTGTGCCAAAGAAGACTTTTGGTTTGGCCTTCTCAACTACCGGGCCTCCTCAACTACCGGGGCTCCTTAACTACCCCTTGAAGATGGCCGCTCACCCGCAGAACTACTGATGGGCCGAGAACTACGAACCCTACTTCCCGACTTCACCGCGTCTCCCACATCTCCGGTCAGAAAGCACGTCCAGAACGAGACGAAAGGAAGACAGCTAGCTCCTCTTCGGCAGGGAGACATCATGCGGACTTTTAACAACGGGCGATGGGAGCGTAAAGCACAAGTGCAAGGTTTGGTGGCCCCAAGGTCATACACGGTGCTTACCGAGGACGGCCGGATCCTCCGCCGTAACCGACAGCATCTTCGAAAGACACCGGAAGGATTCTCCATCTCCATCAACGACAGCGACTCAGAGGACGGCAACGACGATTGCTTGCAACCATCAAGAGATGGATCACAGGCTCACAGCCCCCTCACCGCCAGAGCCTCCTCGAAACCAGGCGTCGCCTCACCCACCAACCATACCCGTCCTTGAGCAGGCGTCAGCAGGAGCAGGACGTCAGTCCAAGAGACCCTACCACAACGCCTGGGCTACATACAGGGCTTCCAACAGGCAGAACTAATCTAAACGAGTACGGCCCGCTCCACGCGCTGCTCGTGGTTGTTGTGTATAACTTTGTTGTGTTTGTTTTCTACTTTCCCTTTCTAAGTAATACCTTCTTTGTTTTTTTGTTCTTTTCTGCTTTGTTCTTTGTTCCTTCAAAGAAAGGGGGATGTACGATATGCTAGCAGGAGCAACACTGCGTGCACACGAAGAGACCAAAGGAGCGCGTGCTCAAAATTAGAGAAGTTGTTCTTGTTGCTGGCACTGATCGTGAACACACTGCATTTACAGTTAGGACTAGAAGACGGAATTACAGGCGGCCTCCTCTGCTGATGCAGCTCAATCAACTCAACAACATTTATTAAACAACGTGCGCGACGTGCTCGAAAAACGAAACCGAAAGAAGATGAGTCGGGAGGGCGAAAGCTTTCTCCCGTCGGCATGGAGAAGGAGAAAAATGTTTCGTTCCTCCCTTTTTCTCGTGTCCGCTTGGGGGCGCGTCAGTAGAAGGGAGGAAGACGCGCCGTTGCTACCTTTTTCCTCCATTTTTTTTAGAGTATGGCACTGTAAGCGTTTTCTCCCAAAACTTTCCAGCGCGCATTGGCCAGAGCAGGTCGGTTAGGCGGCTCTTATCGCTCTTATCAATCGCGGGCAGCGGGCAGACCAATCGCGGGCAGCGGGCGGGAGAAGTTTCAGGTGGAATCTACTGCTGCGCCTCCATCATTTTCGACATCGGTGTGCCCACCAGAGTGTCGAACCGGAACCGAACCGAACCGAAAACCGGAACGTAACCGTTATTTTTAGTCGAACCGGAACTGAACCGAACCGAAATCTTTGCCGCCATCTTGGAACTGAACCGGAACTGAACCGGAAAAAATATAACGGTAACCGGTTCAAAACGGTTCACGGTAATTTTTTTATTATTTCTTTTATTACAAAATGAGCACCTCAGAAGTAAAAGGGTGCAGCTGTATTTCTATGTATTGATCAAATTGTCATACACTGATTTGCAATGTATGAGATAGGTTTTCGTGGCGCTTTTGTGTTGGCACTGATTAATCATGTGTTACGTAATCGCGTGACGTCATGGTGCCAAGACATGCTGTCAAATAATGTCACGTTACGTGGCATTTTGGCCTAGCCGCGTGACTCACCGCGTCAAATAGACTTAAATTGAGAACGTCACTAGATGTACTAGCGTTGTTGACAGCGTGACGTCCCATGCCATCACGACTTCTCCTCGTGAGTCACGTGACGCCATGACGTACTAGATTGCCATGAGCCCGAGCTGAGTGCTCGGGTTCTTGACACTCAGCATCGAAAAACATTCATGTTCGCTCGTGTTCAATCAAAGATGATAACAGCCGAACTCTAACAATGTCTAAAGCTCAACCCGTGCTTTATTCTTTGCCAACCGCATCGCATGACCGTGGTGAACGTTGGGAACACTGACGGTATACTATAATTAGCGTCAGATCACGTGGCCGCTTGTTCTAATCGCGAGTTGAGGAGGAGCAACTGTTTCTTTCCTCTATTTTTTCGCCATCCGCCATTGAGAGGAGAGGAAACTTAATGGGTGATTTTGCAAGTTATTAACGTCAGGGATCAGCTCTTAGTGGTGTTTACTGTAAATACAAAAATTGTTGCACGAACTATTTTACATGTATATATCATTGAGACACCCAAACATGTTTTCGTTGTTGCTGAACTGTCTCAGAAAGTTGTCCCCGAGAATGGAAGCATTGAAAGGGCTAAATATGGCTTATTAATCTGACGATGAACAGAACTGCAAGTGTACGGCAGGGGTACCTGAAAAGAAAGATTCTTGTAGCCTCAGAGGGACAGCCGAACGTTGGCAGCCGCTTAAATGCTCGCAATCTTGTTTAAACTTCGCAGTTTTTGGGTGCAAAATAAAAGAAATTGAGAATTCTGTTAAGAAATGACACGAATATAATTGTCAAATTGGTACCCCCCTACGGAGGATGGAGTACCTCAGAATTATAAAGTACTGGAGGAGCACCGTAAAAAGAAAAGCGGGGGGGGGGGGGGGGGGGGAGTCTAAAAACATACTGTGGTGTAAAGTTTGCTCTGCTGCACATCTCCGGCACAGACCAGACAGCGTGTGCAAAACTATTTCTTTTGCAAAATCAGTCCTGCTAGAAAGCCCGGCCGTTTTCGTGGTGTCAAACATTCGCGCCGTTAATCGCGACGCCGTATCAAGCAAGAATAATGTTTTTTCTCTAAATAGATGGGTTGCACTCGTGCCACTAAATAAGTTACGCTTCAGAGTAACGACATTTGGCCATGTTGTGGCCTATAATCATGGTTCCCAGTTTTCTGAAGCTTTATCTGAAATCACAGGAAATGCTTTTCCGTCCTCGCTTTACAAATGTTTAAACCGTTCGCGACAGAGCAATGCAATATTACATAAGCTTCCTAACACCGAATCTAATGCTGAGGAAGTCTCACTTTTGAATCATGACGATCGGCAGTTGCGTCTGCTCGGCATATTAACCGAAATGGCGGTGCCCAGAACACTATCGGGGACCGGAGTGCCGATACTCTAAGCGCAGTTAATGCAGAGTGAATTTCGTACCACCAGATTGGATTTTCTAAGCAAAAAATGAAAGATGTTTACAATCCCCTGTAACGCCGAATTAAAGCGCAGCTCTTGAGGAGGGAAGGGTACTGAGGGGAGAAGGTGGAAAGTCCCCCACTACTACCATGTGGGTGGATCGACGTGTGCTTAACTCAAGTCGCAGGAAATGCACATCTTTGGTGAGAGCATCGCGTGTAAATTTAGCGGGAATTTAGCGCGCACTTTTTCCCCCTTACTGTAGCGGGGAATTTTTTCCACTAGATTTAGCGGGAAAATGTTTCCGCTATATTTAGCGGGAAATTTTTTCCGCTAAATTTAGTGGGCTTTTTAGCGTCATCATGATGACGTCATCGTCATCGTCATCGTCACTGACGACGTCATCAGTGACGTCACGTGTGACGTCATCAGTGACGATGACGATGACGGTGACGTCATCCTCATCGTCATCGCGCGGTTACGCCGATGGCGATGGCGACGCCGCTCAAGCTGGAAACGGGCTCCTAAGAGCTGCGCTCTAAAATAATTCTCAGTGACCAGTAGCATATAGTGCGATGATGTCACTAGCAAACCATGTTAAAAAGTTCAGTTGTCTGGTGAAATGTGATGTTCTCAACACAATACTCCGTTTCAGTTGAAGCGTGAGCGTAGCAGAACCTACAAGAACGAGCTCCGGGCTTTCAGCGTCCTTGTCAAGCACGCGCGCTCGTGCAATGCAAGCACTGTTCAGGACCACATGCTCGCGCTTGTATCATCGGCTGCGTCTGGACTTAAAGGAGCCCTGCAGGGCGTTTCTGGCCATTCTGCATCCCGTTCGCTCGAACTAGTGAGTGGGACTCTAGCAACAGATAAAACACAAAATAAATAAGAAATCTGATGTATTTTGAACCTAATAGGTGAAAGACGTTAAGAATTTTGAGCACATTTTCTTTTGTTGATGACGCCCTTGGTCTGAACCAGTAGAAAACCGGAACGACAAGAGCCTGCAACAACCATGCGCTATCGTCCTAAGTGTTGGAAATTGACATCCATTTATAAAGATTTGAACGCCCTACCAGTTTACGGATGTTCCAAGCGAACATCTGAGTCAGATTCACGTGCTTCAAAGGATGTCGTCATTATATGACGCTCAAATACCAATGTCGTCACTGAACGCTCGTGTTTGACACATCGAGGCACGCCTTTGGAAGCAGCATTTGGTTTTCTTCGTCCCTTTGCAGTGCTTTAAGCTGAAACGAAGAATAGCAGAAGGGGATGTCCAAATTGAAAAGTTTTGCAGTATATATAGGAGTCTTGTGATGATATGTGGTAGCCGAATAAAATTCTAGAGCGCATGACTGATAAAAACTGAGTTTTAAAATGAGGCCTCAAAACAAGTGCACGTAAAACCGAATATAACGTTAACCTCCCAAGACAATATTTTGCGATGTTTCGAGCTCATGCAAGCCATTGTCGAAATGTGATTTAAATTAGAAATATATTGTCTATTCTTCGCCCTTTTTATATGTAATCAGGAACATCATTGCACGTATCTCTATTCATAGGCGTAGACTATGGGGGGCAACGGGGCTCGTGGCCCCCCTGGTGAGATACAGGGGGGGCAGAGCCCCCTCCGGGCCCGGGCCTTGATCTTTTTTTTTTTTTTTTGCTTGTGTTTGTGGTTTGTTTGTCTTTGATAATTTGTATTTTGTCTTAAATGTATAATACTTCACCCATGTTTGTGCACCCCACAATAGAACGCTAAGTTGTTTGTGGGCACTGGAAAATAAACCATTATTATTATTATTATTATTATTATTATTATTTCCGAGACGCTGTTTACGTGCCATGTAACGAGCTTCTAGTAGTAGGATGTAAACAAAATAACGCCCACGTTGCCTTTACTGACAAAATACGTGGGAAATGGAATCCCAGCGTGCTTGCGTTAGCTTCAATCTCCGGTTCTAACGAAAACATAACGCGCAGCACCCCCCCCCCCCTCCGGGGAACTTCTCAGCCTGCCCCCCCCCCCCCCCCCCCCGGGAAAATGGAAAGTCTGCGCCGCTGTCTCTATTAGAGAAATACGGACCACAACCAACTAAGTCCTAAACAGTTAGGAACCCGACGTTTCAAAACCGATGCGCTTTTCTTCATCAGAGGCGACTATTTGCACGTGAAGAGCAGCATCTTCTTTTCCATCTACGGTGTGTCGTTTGCTTCACTCACGTTTTCTTTTCAAGTGCCCTAG
>JAZHYW010000755.1:0-19650 GCA_037355805.1 Ixodes ricinus | reverse complement strand
TCTTCTTCTTCCCTAGCTTTCTCTTAGAGCGCAAGCTCAGAACGAGCTCTGCTTACCTAATAGGCTGCTAAGACCGGCACTTTTGAGGGTGCTGGAATGCACGCCGCAAAAGTAGGACGTCGGAAGCTCGCCATCAACACGCAAGTCAAGGCCACGAGAAGAGCGTGATGGTGCTCGAGCCATCTCCACCGTGAAACTCATCATGCTTCGGCTGGTTTCGGCCACCCCACAGGTGCGTGTCGCCATCTATTGCTGGAACTAACGCCTTGCCCAAGATGGCATGCCGTGGACCGCAGCGACACTCCCGCCACTCCGCATCCTCTTGTTGCTTTTTGTTTTCTTCTGTCTTGTATTTCAATCGCACGTCACGCCAAGAGAGCCCGCAACAAGAGGGTGTTGTAATCCGGAACTTTTGCAGCTGTAAGCTGTGGATCGCAACCAACTCCGCCTCATTTTTTCGAAGTTCAAGTGGCTTGTTGTCAGCGGTAGATTAAGACTGCAAACGCGGTTTCTTCAAGACGACTACAACAAACTTACAGAACGGCTTTGCGATAGACGGACTAATCCTTTGAATTTCCGGTCTTGGAATCTCGACCTCGCATGACTAACAAGGTTTGACTGAGCTTGCAGCGCTCAGGGAGAGGATCAGTGTAGACATGTTTCTCTGCCAGCGCCGTGAGTTTTAATTTTGCACAATAATTTATCTTCTCCTTCAGCGCGTTGCCTGGCTGTTTTCTGGCCAAAAGGAAGATGGAGGACACGAAGTACTCGCTCTTGGTTGTTGGTTAGCGCGCAGGTGCGGCTGCCCTGTCGCTCGATACTTCTTCTTGGACTGGTATGCTTGTCGTTTATCCATTTCGGTTGCCACTTTTGTCATCAATCGCTTCTTTTAAAAAAGTTCATCAAGCAACATTGGCAGTCACCATTATTTTTTATGAAAGCTTGTGATTGGACCCGAAAGTCCCGGCGTGAACGCTGACTCAGCAGCTCGTTTTTGAAATGACCCGGAGCAGGGTTCACGTCGAGAAGTTCAAAACAGCCCTCGAGTCCAAGAGATGCTCGAGCGCGTATACCCAAACAGCGGTGGCCTCTGATAATGGGTGCAGCAGTTACTAGATGGCGCTCTCAATTTTGAGAGAGGCTCATCCAGGCAGCCAAATTGACTTCCTTTACTTCGATTGAGAGGAATCTGAAATGCCAGATCGCTCAAGCCAGGTGACTTCGAATCGAGACAAAATAGTGTTATAGACTTGTTGCGGAATGCAGCAGGGGCTGAGCATGCCAAAACTGGAGAACAACACATTCGAGGGGTACGATGCCCTTGATTACCATTCTTTTGCGCACAAAGATATTCTTAATTAATTTACGCTTAAGACAAAAATATGCTCTTCTTAAAAAAACGAAAAAAAATCAACACAAGTTGCGTTTTAGCATAAGCACCGCAAAAAAGCCACCATCTTTTTCCCCTTCGGTCTTATGTTTTGCTTACAAAGAAACCTGGATCGCCCCGAGGCATTTTAAAAGCGATCGGGCGTACAGACGTTTACAAAAAAACATCACTAATACATACACAGACAGTCGTTCGCCGCGTGTTTGAGACCTGTCCATTGGAACGAGCAGAGCAAAACCGTGCCAGACATTTTTTCTTTTGCCTCCTTCCTTCCCTTTCTTCCCTTCTTTATTTTTTGTTTTATGCGCACGGGTGTGTTTGATGACTATCCGCACTCTGCCATGACCTGAGCTATACACCAATTCATGTTTACAAACAAATCCGGAGCGACTCCTGGGCGGACGTCACTGGCAGCCGGCGCATGCGCGATGCAGTGTGTGCAGGCCGCTCTCTGTCGCCCGTAAACAAACCATTGTGGGAATGCGATGTTGTCGGCGTCAATGTCAGTCCCCGTGCTGTTTTTGGCGTTGAGAGCGGTCAATTCTACGCCTTCCTGGCAATGTCTGACTACCATAGCGGCCTCAGGCGAAATTAACGAGGCTCGTTATACCGGAAAACTTGGCGTGAATAATGTAACATGCGGCGATTCATTCCGCGTGGACGCCGCAGAGTGGACGCTGAAGCTCCGATTCTGCATGCTGGGATTCTGCTCGTTATTTTCAGTCATGACGTCGCTCAAGCTGCGAAAGCGCAACCGTAGCTGAGATGTCGACGCCGATACTGAAAATCGTAAAGCAGAATTGGATCCAAGGGAATCACGCATAACAAGTAGTGTGATGGCCATTGGTAACAATTATCGACGTGCGTTTGTATCTCACGGTTTACGCCGGAGCATATTTATTCCAGTGCAACCCTTCAAACTTAAAAGTATCGGATGTCCTGCAACTACTTCCCATCGCAATGACCGGACGTTTGGTCTACGGGCCGCTGTCGTTTGAGCGAGCAGAACACAACAAGCAGAAGCATTTGAGAGCAGACGATAGCCTCGAACGATCAGGCGGCCGTTCGAGTTGAAGATGCACCGAACGTAGTCCGCAGGTGTGGTCCGCACAACTTTGCGGTTTTGCCGCGTTCATGTTGGAACAAAACAAATAAAACTCACGACCAAAGTGCTTCCCGCGCAAACAATCGTGGTCCGACAGCGTCTGGTTTTCATTTTTCATGGCCCCATACACGTTTTCGGACGAACCGAGCAGGCAGAAAACATATGAATACTCGACCTTCAAACGTTTCCCGACTCTTTCGGCACAGTCCTAGTCGCGGTGTTTTGACGGGAAGGCAGGTTTTTGCCTCGGTTTCCTTCAAACAACGCAGCAATGCACGTCTTGCATGGTGACTTCCGCCCACAGCCCCAGACCAGAAGTGCGCCCGACGCACCACCACTCCGCGCCGTGACGTAACAGAGCTTGGAAGTTCGTGGCGGCTCGTAAACGATTTCCGAATTCTCGCGGGCTTAAATTTTTCGCGAATCGGGCCGAAGTTGAAAAATAAAAATTATTCGCGGGTTCTAATTTTCGCGAATCCAGACTGACACCAGACCCCTTTCAAGGTGATGAAATTTTTCCCGAATTGTTCGCGGGACCTATTGTTCGCGAATCGGAGGCGGTCTCGCGAAATTCGCGAAAATTAGGTCCACGCGAAAATCCCCGTCGTTTGGCAGTATATATATATATATATATATATATATATATATATATATATATATATATATATATATATATATATATATATATATATATATATATATATATATATATTTACACAGCGTGTTTCTTCTTGGCTTAACAAATTCGTAAAAAAAAGAAAAAAAGAAAAAGAACTGTAACGGTACGTTTACGCGGCTTGTTCAGCTGAGTTATACTTGCCAGGGGGACATAGTATATGGAGATAATCACAACGATCAGTCGGCCAACTAAGTAAAATTTGTTAATTAACTTTTTAATAAGTGAAAATAGTCATGGTTCCAATTTAAAACTTGCTGCAACGTTTTATATATATATATATATATATATATATATATATATATATATATATATATATATATATATATATATATATATATATATATATATGTGGTGCTTTCATCTCGGGGTCGGGCAAGCTGCGCGGGCCCCAATTTTTAATTTTCAAGAAAAAATGTATGTTATGCGGGGCATTTCTAAAATGAAGGATTGCGCAAAACCGCGCGTTCCCCTAGGATTCTTCGCTCCCGAGAGAGCGAAGCGGGGTAGAAACCGCAGCGGCAGAAACTAGTAGTTTCGGCCTCGCCGTCGCAGGTCGCGTGCTTCACACCTCTCTGCTGGCGCTATCGTATTTCCTACACCACTTTAACTTTTTCCCCTCATTTAATAGGTACTATAAAGATACCTTGATCGTGCCCAAATATTGTTAAGAATTCGATTGTTTTCTAAAAAATGTCAAACCTCGTCACTCCGGTCGCTTTCTTCGGCGTCAAATTTTGACAGGTCATCACTTCTTGTCTGTACTTGCGGTAAATTTTCTTTCTTTGACTCTTCCAGAAAGCCCAAAGCAAGCCCATTATAGATATAATAATATAACTATGATCTGTCGACTCGTCGCTCCGCTTACCTTTGACGTAAACATTGTAAGAAGTACACAAATGCTGAAAGTTTGAATAACTTCGATTTTCTCAAAAACCTCATTTTTGAAAAATTCTATTTTGCGAAATCTTGTAGATATATGTATTCGATCTACAAGAAAAAAACAATTTGGGTAAATGTGAACATTTGGTTGTGGCGTCCGCTATCTGAGCCGCAATCGCGTGAAATGTGTGAATATCTCTTATTATTTAACCACAACGTTTTCGTGAGGGGTTGCAGCGATCGGCTACTCTCCAGATCATAATGATATTACTATATCTATACTAGGCATGGCTTAGGGCTTTCTATAGAGCTAAAGAAATAAAATTTTAGCTTAAGTACACGACAGTAATGACCTGTCAGAACCGACCAAAAATCGACCTGAGTGACGAGCTTGACATTTGTTTTAGAAAAACAATCAAAATATTAGAAATATTTGAATACGTCAAGCGTATCTTTATAGTACCGATTGAACGAGGAGGAAAAAGTTAAAATGGGTGTAGAAAATACACTAGCGCCAGCAGAGAGGCCAAACACGCGACCTGCGACGGCAGGCGAAACACTTGTTTCGGACACGGCGGCTTTGCTTCAAAACCAAGAACAAAGAATCTCGAAAACACGCGGTTTGCGCCTTTCCATTTGAGAAATGCCCCCAAACATTTTTTTTTCGTGAAAAATAAAATTAGTTTCTTTTTAGCCTGCCCGCTTGCAGATTACTAAACGTCCGCATCGGGCGGGCTGAAAGGGTCTAGTTTTTCATTTTACGGAAAAAATATATGTTTTGGGGGAATTCCTCAAGTGAAGGAGGGCTCAAAACCACATGTTCCCCAGATTTTTTGTTCTCGAGTTACAAAAGCGGCAGAAGCCGCAGTGGCGAAACTAGTGTCTTCGCATGCCGTTGCAGGTAGTGTGTTTGACACCCTCTGCTGGCGCTAGTGCTTTTCCTACAACTTTTTAACTTTTCCCCCCTCGTTTAATAGCTACTATAATGATACCTTGACGTACTCCAACATTTTTAATAATTTGATTGTTTTCTACAACAAAGGTCAAACGCGTCACTCCGGTCGATATGTGGTCAATTTTGACAGGTCATCACTTTGTCTGAATCCGAAGCCAAATTTTATTTCTTTATCTCTATAGAAAGCCCTAAGCACGCCTGGTATAGATATAGCTAATATCATTACGATCTGGAAGCGTAGCCGCCTCCGCTACCTTTACGCAAACGTTGTTAAAAATAACAAATATTCACATTTTTCGCGCGATTGCGGCTCAAATAGCGGACATACAAAACCAAAATATTACATTTCTAAATTATTTTTTCTTGTAGTCGACTAGTATATCTAAAAGATTAAGTAAAAAAATAAAATTTACAAAAAATGGGGTTTTTGAGAAAGTTTCAGACTTTAAACTTTCAACATTTGTTATTTCCTACAATGTTTAGTGAAGGTAGCGGAGTGGCTAATTAACAGATCATAACGATGTTATTATATCTCATAATGGGCTTGCTTTTGAGCTTTCTGTAGAGCCAAAGAAAGAAAATTTACCGCCAAAGTACAGACAAAAGTAACGACTAACCAAAGTCGACCAAAAATCGATCAGAGTGACGAGTTTGACATTTTTCTTAGAAAACAATTAAATTCCCATAAATATTTGAATACGTCAGGGTATATGTTTCTAATACCTATTATTAAATAAGAGGAAAAAGTTAAAAGAGTGGCAAAAACTCACTAGTTTCTGCCACTTGCGGCTTCTACGCTTCGTAAAAACTCGAGAACAAAAAATCTGAGGAACATGCGGTTTTGCACCGCCTTCGTGCGAGAATGCCCCCAAAACATATATTTTTTTCGTTAAAATTAAAAATTAGACCATTTTAGCCTGCCCGGTTTGAGATGAATATATATATATATATATATATATATATATGCTACGAGGAGGAAGAAGACGACGGGCTGTCCCGCGCCACGGGCACACGAGCGACCGGCCTCGTGCCGGTGGCGGTCAGTTTCAGAATTAAAAGCCGAACCGCAAAACGGACATCTCCTTGCTTGGTCCCCAAGAACGACGCAACATACTTGGTGGAGGTGCGGGAGTAGGTCCGATAATGTCCCTCCCCGCGACAATGTCCTTTCCGCGACAATGCTCACCCAGCTCTCCCCGAGCTGCTGGGCAGAGATGAATCTGGCATCGAGCGGAGGAAGTACACGCCAACTTACACGTGAACGTACCCGCGCCTCGCAGCAAAGACAGTCCCTGCAGTACAACGATGCCACATCGGCCTGCAAGGTATTCTTCGCCGGCGACTTAGCTTTGGATTCGGCTGCCAACTAGACAACTAGGCAAAGCAACCAAGCTGCTTCATCCCGATATGCCGGACCTTACAAAATCATCGCCCAAATCTCCGACGTGACCTACCGAGTGGAACTCCCACACAACCCCTTCACGATCGCCGTCGAACATCAACAGACATTGTTCACGCTTCAGCCGCATGAAACCGTACCATCCCCCCATTCACACCATGGCACCATTCCCCATCACCCTCAACGCCTGCATTCCTGCGGTCGGGACGGCCTATGCTTCTCCCCGGGCACTGGCTACGAGGAAGAAGACGACGGCTGTCCCCGGCGCCACGGGCACGAGCGACCGGCTCGTGCCGGTGGCGGTCAGTTTCGAATTAAAGCCGAACCGCAAACGGACATCTCCTTGCTTGGTCCCAGAACAACGCAACAATATATATATATATTAATAGGGATGCTGCGAAATTTTTTGGACCTGAGGTTTCGATGATTTAGCGGTTCGAAATGTTCGAAAGATTTCGAATTTTCGAATTTATATCGTAAAATCTGACGGAAGTCAAATTTTCGAATTTAAAACTAAGAAGTTTGACGCTTTTCGAACCGTCGACCTTATTACGCTAGAAAATTCAACTCTTTTTGAACTTTCGAACTTCGCTACGCTGCAAAATTGGATGTTTATTTTAACCAACTTGATAGACCAAAACTTGATGATTTTCGAACTTTCGATTTTCATGCACTAAAAGGTCTGGAAGTTGAACTTTCGAACTTCCTACGCAAAGGAAATCGATAATTTTCAAACTTTCGAACTTATTTAATAAGATAATCTGAAAAAGCTTCGAACTTTCCAATCCTGAAAAATCAAAAGTCCGACGAACTTCGACCTTTAGGGTAAAAAAGTTCGACGTTCGTCGAGCTTTGAAAGACCGGCGGATTTGCTCTATTTGAATTCAAGTAGTGAGGTACAATTTTTTTTTTTCTAAGTTTACATGCGGTGTTGCGTTCTTTACGAAAGACAATGCCGCTTATTACAATGTTCTGAAGGGGCTCAGTTTTAAAGAAATAAATTCTCAGCAAGGAGAGTAGTGATGACGGTTTTGACGATTGTCGTTCGTGCCATATTTGAAGCGCGCCAGCTTCTGAAGCTGCTATTTATGTGATGTAAAACTTTTTAAAAATGATCTGTGCATAGCCTAGGTAAGTGTCGTCTTAAGATGTAATTATTGTTATTCACTATGAGTTTCGTAGAAATGTCCAAACACGTATCTACGGGCACAGGTCTCAAACGTGGTATATTTTTTTCCCGTTGTTTGAGGTATCGCATTTAAATTAACACCACAGACAGTACATATACTGCTATCTGCAGGAATACAAAATAATGGAATGAGAATAAATTAACTCATGGCGGAAGACTTCTAATATTAATTAAATTCAACACGTCATTATTTTTTTGTGTTACGCTTTTGGGAAGCGTTTCTTCTAGCCTGTAGACATTTTGGTAGGAGAAACTTGTTTCTGAAGTTCCCCGGCTTCTGAATATGCAAGACACAACACTTCCGGGCGGGACTATAGTTTCTTTTTTTTTCTCCAGCTTTTATCCCGCATTTGTTGTTATGATTATTTTTATTCACTAATGGCATGCTATTTAGGTCAGAAAGACAGCTTTGAACTTCCGGGAACTTTAAGCATGTGACAAGTGTTCCTCTGACAACGAGTTTCCGAAAAATGATGATTCTACGCGATCTTTTATGCAGGAAGTGTTATAGCTACGCATATACATAAATAATGTCAGATTGCAGCTGCCTGACCACGCCCCTTCTTTCCCCGTATTGTTTTCTTTAACAGTCCGAGAGCCATCTGGAAGGGGGAAGGGGGCGAGCACCCTCCCCTCCCCCCGTTTTTCCTCTTCCGACGCCACTTGCCTATTGTAGAACGCTCGACCTCGAGTTGTGGCGGCTTCTGTGCATTTTGCGGGGCGTTTCCTCCGTCCCGCGAAAATAAACCTCCAGGACAATTACAAACTAAACTTACTATATGCCAGCGTCACTCGGGGCGGCGTCTGATCGGATTACTACTCTCCAGCGTGCAAGTGGGTGGGGAGGTACGTGCCAGGTCGCTTCAAGGTTTTTTTGAGCCTCAACCTCCCGCCTGCCCCTGGCCGTTTCGAACTGGATGAGTAAATCGCAAAACACGCGCGTTCGTGTGATCACCGCCATGCACGTTAAAGACCCCGCCCTCCCCCCCCCCCCCCCCGCTGGCGGTCAAAATTACTGATCTATACGTACGTCACTCTGCACTGGCAAATACCTACATAAAAAAATTCAAACTCCTCAAAAATTTTTTTTTTCAATATTAGCTTTAAAGGAGAATCGAACCTTCGAACTTTCGGAACTTCATGTGAGAAAAAAAAATCGAAATCTTCGAAGTTTTCGATTTTATATCTTATAAAAATTCAGCGTTCGAATTTTTCGATTTTTTATATCCAAAGAATTTCGATATCTTCGATTTTTCGAACTTCAGATCCCAAGAAATTTATATTTTCGGAATATCTCGAAACTTTTTGGTTAGTAAAATTCGAAATTGGATTTTATCGAACCTCAAGTAAAAAATAATCGAAATATTCGAACCCGAAATTTTAGAAACCATGAAAAGCTTGAACTTTTGAATTCGAAACCCATTGTGATCGAAAGTTGCGAATTTTTCGATTTCGAACCTCGGTCGAAAATGAAAACACGAAATTTTTTTCGATTGCGAACCTGGAGTTCGCTTTGAAAATATCGAAACCTTTCGAAATCGAGCTCTAGGGGGTTCGTGACATCCCCTAATATATATATATATGTGTGTGTGTGTGTGTGTGTGTGTGTGTATATGTATATATATATATATATATATATATATATATAAATATGAATTTATGTATATATATATATAGTGAAAAAAAAAGCAAGCAGCAGGATGGCGAAACGTATATCTGTCTCAGGCGAAACGTATGTCTGTCTCAGTCGAAAACGTCGACGAACTTACGAATAATATGTTTTAAAAAAAACCCCAACAACCGTCTCGGGGTGCGTTTTCTGTCGCATATATTTATATGTATAGATATAGCTCAGAAAGGGATTGCCAAATGTTTACTGGAAGACGCGTCTCCGAGCGGGGTCCGTTTTCATCAGGTCATGGGCAGAGGCGGATGGTCAACAAACACACCCGTGCCCTTTCCAGAAAAAGGAAAAGAAAAGAAAAAAGAATATATATATACAATTTACAGAAAATTGTATTGATAAAGTTTGCTTGCGAAATAACTTGAAAAAGAAGAATCTTAGTACTAACGTATTTATGCACTACTTAAATGAGTTCCTAGAAAGTTTAAAATACTACTTTAAATATATTTATTAAGGCATTTATTTAATATTGTACTCTGGTCGAATATCTCTGCAAACTACACTCTTGTAGGCAAAATTGCCCATGGTTATAGAGTCAAACAAAATGCTACTATGGAGCACATAAATACGCCATTTCTAATTTATGTTGTTTTAAGTAAACGTGTTTTAGATTGGATATGCATTGGTCACCGTTAAAGTTACAGCGTTTAGCGAAGGCGGATGATTTAAAGTACATTGTTAGATTTCATAAACTTTCGAACGTATTACGTTTTTTTTTTTTTTTCTTTGCAAAAAAGGGTTTGTCTCTGTAGAAGTATTAGCCCACGCCCGCAGTCGGGCTGCAATTACCACCTTAACTCGAATAATATCAAGTATCTCACAAAACAAAATCGTAATGCAAAGTTTTACGAACATGAAGAAGCGCGAACCTAGTAAAAAAAAAAGAAGCTCTGTCACAAGCTGTGTGCACTACTATACATTGTGTAAAAGCTTCAGGAGGATCGGGGCAACAAATACGGCCTCGTCATCTTTCAATTTGTAACATTGGTGCTTTATATTCGGTGATCACATGGGTTATAGTGGTGCAGCGGCGAGCTGTTATCGTTGCCTGCATGGAAATCACATCCTGATGTGATGTTTATGTTGGGCGCAGCTTAAACACCTAACGTCAGTGACAGGTTAAGAATCCAGTAGGGCGCCGCCCTCCAGAGCGTTCGTTGCATTTCAGCGACCTGAAGTCAGTGACAGTTTAAGAATTTAGTAGAAGCTCCGCCTCCAGCGCGTTTGTTGCCTTCTGCCAGGCTCTGTCTGCGCGTGTGACGATGAGTCATCAACGGCAGGAAGCTGTCGCGGGAGAAGAAACATCTACAGAAATTTTAACCTATCACGGATTATAGACACGTTGACCATAAAGTAAAGTTCTCTTTAGACGCATTTTAAAATACGCAAAAAAAGGAAATATCAGAAACGCTGTAATCGCAAAAGAAAAAAAAAAAGATAGTAGAAAGAAAGAACGCTTATGTATCTTAGCAAACGGCACCAGAGTGTCGAACTGATATTTTTATCGGTTTGGTTCGGGTTTGAGTTCACGGCTTTCGAGTTCAGTTCGGTTCAGTTCCGGAGATAAAAATAACGGTTCAAACTTCGAACCGGTTTGAACCGCTAAACTGAGAATGTATTTCCAGCATTGTTTTGCCATAGGCACCATTTTTTTTGCGTAAAATGACTAACTATGCAGTTTTATTATCGTTCATCCACTTTTATTTTTAGGCACCCAATAAAAGAAATTGTGTTATTTTATTTCGACTCAGCAGTAAAAAAAAGCCTAGATTAACAAACAAAACGTCGTATTTATACGACTCAACGTCCATTTGTTTATCTCAGTAACATTTATTTTGCCTGAACTGAATGGTTTTCACGATGTGAGTGGGTCGCCTAAACTCTCGTGATTGGTACAACTTTGCGTTGCGGTATTAAAAGCTGAATTGTATTTTAGCCTTAACTAAAGAAATAATTGCAGTTCTTAAGATTATAAAATGAAAAACCTCGTCGTCATATATGTCGTAAAAATATAGTTTACCAAATACGCTTGAAGATATGTTTGATGACGACGCCACTGAGCTAAAAACAATACAATTTTTAAAATGCCACGAAAGTTCTAGGTCAAGCTCTTTCAGTTCTGCGTTTCATAGGAACATTAAGCGGCCAGCACGGCGCTTATTTTCCTAACCAAAATTGTTTACACTCAGCATCGTGATGCAAGAGAAGAATCATGCAAAAAAAGTGATCAGAATTATTCACTCTACTCATATGCACCTTCGTACTCAGATAAAATCTGGCCTAAACTAGAGCTGAACCAAGTAAACATTTTCTTATACACCAACTCGCGTTTACAAACAAACCGAAGCGCCCCTAGCGGATGCCACTGGCGATTGCGCAAGCGCGATAGAGGGTGGAGCAAAGGCTCGCCGTCGCCAATGAACAAACCATTGAGATGCGTTTTTGTCGGCGTCGCTGTGAGTCCCGTGCTCTTTTTCGCGTTGGAATTGTTGATTCTACGCCCTCCTAACAATGTCTAACTACTTAAGTGGCTTTATAAAATTAACCAGCTCGTTACACCGCCAACCTTCGCGTGAACATTGTGACACGGCGATTCATTCCGCGTGGACGTCGCAGAATGGGCGCTAAAGCCTGACTCCCACAATGATATTCCTGATCGCTATTTTCAGTCGCGACGTCGCTCAGGCTGGAAAAGCTTGGACCGTAGCTGAGATGGTGGACGTCGATACAGAAAATCACAAGGATCGGGCATTAGAAGTCGGTGATGGCCACTGGTAACAATGATCAACATCTGCTTGTATCTATTGTTTACGCCTTAGCCCACCTACCCCAACCAACCTTCAAACTTAAAATTGTTTTGAGGCCTACAATTATTCTTATCGCAATTACCGGTCAGCGTTTGGTTTACAGACCGCTGTCGTTTGAACGAGCTGACGACAAAAAGCTGAGCAAGTTTGAAAGAGCAGACGTTAGTTCGAACGCTTGCGCCAATGGAGTGCAGGCAGAAAGCACCGTGTCCCGCGTCAGCAGAACGATTGGAATGTCACGTTGGCGGAGTATGTGTGAATCTGCAGACTCTTTTTCGCGTTGGAATTGTCGATTCTACGTCCTCATAGCAGTGTTCTTAACACTTTAGTCGCTTGAGCGCAAATTATCGAGGCCGTTACGCTACGCTTAACTTTGCGCTAATAGTTTCACCTGCGGCGATTCATTCGCGTGAACACCGCAGAATGGATACCAAAACCATGATGAGACTCTTCTAGCTATTTTCGGTCGCGACATCGCTCGTGCTGCAAGAAGAAGGTAAGCGGCGATGATCGACGTCAATATTGAAAATCAAAAGCGGGAACGATTCAAGTGAATCCAGGCGTAACAAGTCGGTGATGGCGACTGGTACCAATGATCAACATCTTGTATCTACTGATTACACCGAGCCTACTCTAGTGTCTTTGAGGGCTGAAATTACTTCTTATCGCAATCACGGGTCAAAGTTTGGTCTACGAGCCGCTTTGTTTGAACGAGCAGACGACAAAAAGCAGACAAGTTTGAAAGAGCAGACGAAAGTTCGAACGATCAGGCGGCCGTTTGAATTTGAAGACGCACTGAACCCGCGGGCGGTCCGGACTATTTGGCGGTTTCCCTCGTTCATGTGGGAACAAAAAAGATACATCTGGCGACCACAAAGTGTTGCCCGCACAAGCAATCGTAGTTCGACAGCGTCTGGTTTGCCCTTCTCGCGGCTACTATCCACGTTCTCGGACGAACGGAGGAAGCAGAAACCCGCGAAAACTGATCTTCAAACCTTTCCAGACTCTCTTTGTGCAGCCCCGTCGCGGCATTTTGACGAGAAGGCGGGTTTTGTTCTGGTCTCTTCCATAAAGAACACAGGAATGCATGTCTCGCGCGGCGACATCCGGTCACCACCCCAGACCCGGAAGTGCGCCCGACGCGCCACCACCGCAGCGTAGACGGGATAAATTGGCATAGCCTGGCTGTTGAGGTTTGTTCTTGACAAAGAGGCCGGTATTCCATTTGCAAACAAGCACCACTCTTGCTAATTGATAATTCCGTTGTTAAACATAAAGTAGCATTTTGATATGGCAACTATTAAATGGGCAGCGAAACGATTCCTCTACTTTCAATAAATAATACTCAGAATCACTTTCTATAAGTTAATAACCGAATAAACTTGGCTTCGTTTTCTTTTCTAAATAGTGGCAGTCGGCAAATTTATTTAAAAAAATATGAGCCTCATTCATCCCCAATTTCCGAGCCAGAAAAAGCGGCCACGTGGCAACGTTGCTTATAGCCACGCGTTGGGGTTGGCAAAGTAGGTGGCGTGCAGAGCTCTAGGCATTGTTAGATTCGGCTATTCTCAGCACCGCAGTGGTTGGACACGAGTTGCTATCCGAGTGCCCGCCGAGGCACTCATTGTTTCTAGCCGGAGTCGAGTGCTCACGCATTTCTGATGTCCAATCCATGAGTCGCGCTCGACTGTCGTCAAGTAGGTGGTTTCAATCCCACAATTACGTCATCAAGCTTGCACGTAGGTAAGACTAAAGAAATAGTCCACCTTTATCCCCGCAATTTCACCGCAACCAAGAAGCTTCTGAATCAGTGGCGGTCGTGCAGTATACTTAGGCCACACTCTGAAAAAAAAGTATCACCTACACCCCTTTGTCCCTTATAATGCACCCCCAAACTTCAATTCGACGTACAGCGCCCTATAGTTGAACAGACGGCCCCAAATTTTACGAGGGGCTTGATAACGGTGGATATAACTTGATAAATAGCTAAAGTACGTATCAAAAAGCCACAGAAAGAAAACACTGAGGTTTTGCAGTGGGACCAAGAAAACCCCGATTATTTCTTTTGTAGCCAGTAACACGTACATTGGCTATTTTAATAAGTTTTACCACGAAGGCTATCAAGCCTCTCGTGAAAGTTAGTACCGCCAGATCGACATCAGTGTGCTGTACGTCGAACTAAAGGGTTGGGGTGTATATAGGGACAAGGGTGTAAAAATACACCTTTTTTTGCAGCGCGAGATCAATACGCCCCTGTATAGTCATAAATAGTCGAACCCGATTTCGTTTCACGAGCCCCTTTAATTGGCCACTTTCTGATGACCTGCCTGCGTAATCGTCATTGTTCACCACTAGCCTCTGTGTGCTTTGTTTTGTCTAGCCCATACACATAAAATTGCTATTCATAACATGAAAGATACAATAATGAACTTCTAAATCTTTGAGAAACTATATATGTGTCAGCACACATACTTATTTAAATCAGCTTCAAAGTCGAAGTTTGTTTAGTGCTCTCTCAAATCACTTATACACGTGCCTATCGAGGTAAAAACGTCGGAAAAGATTTGCAGACATCTTTCCAGTAATTGGAGTAGCATTTTCTTATGGTGTATATCTTTAAAGTGATCGGCCATTCATTTATGTTGTCAAATCTTCAGTCAGAAATGAAATATATTTTATTGTCACCAACAGCTCGTAGCCGCCAATTCGAAGCATGGATGGAGCGCCGAGCCCTGCATACGAAGCGTACCAGTGGCGCGCCGGGGGGGGGGGGGGGGAGGTGAGGTGGAAATCTCTTAAAAATGCAGACGCTTCGCCACCAGCCTCACCTTCTAGGCTTTCGACTAGACATAACAGCTTTGTAAAGCTCCTCGAAAGTTTGAACCGCCTCGTGGCGTTCAGCCCAACGGAGTTTCGCAGAACAAATGAAGCCAGCGCTTGTTACTCCGGAGTGCTGTTTATCAATATTTTGTTTTAGCACCGCGAGACTTCATTGCAGACTTTCTAAAAAAAATGTACACACTTCAAACACTACCTGCGTATTTCAGGAATGCTGCAGAAGCGCAAAGAGCGCGAGGTTCAATGAATGGCTTGCGCAGTGCATGTAGAAGGCCGCAGGGTGCTCCTGCTGGATTACCGCTTGAACTCCGTTTAGGCGGCCAAACATGTTTGACGCCCCGTCGTATCCCTGGTCACACACGAAGACGGTTTCTACATCCTTATCTTTAAGTGTCATCAGTGGATGCGAGGCCTTGACCAGCCAGGTTTGTGACCTCGACGAAGGGTAGGAAGTCTTCACGTAGGTTGTTGTTCATCAGGCATCTGACGCATACCGACCTCTGCTCGGTACCTGAAAAAAGGATGAAAGTGCGTCATCTTGAAGTGAGCAACTTACTTAACTGAAATTTAGCTATCCTCTCATGTGTGCACGAAGTAATATGGTCCCACACCAAGTAATATGGTCATACGCTAAAGACCAACGAAACTTATGGGAGTGTTGCAAAAAGTCAGATATAACGTAAGACTGGCGCTTCTTGCAATTGTCTAATTCTTCCCGGATTGCAAAACATCCCAAATTCGAAGAACGACCATCACCTTCTGAGTTTTGTTTGACTTTTTGTAGACCAGTGAACGTTAAGGGCTCGGTATTGGATATTGTTATAGTGTTTCAACAGCAGATTTTTGTGCGCCGTAAACGGCACTAAAAGAGTCGGCCCGCCATTTTTTTTAGATAAATATTTATGCATCTCCGGCGAGAGGCGCCCGACTGTTAAACGAAAATTCGAATCAGCGAACACGACGGTATTTCTTACCTGAGATGTGTGTGGTTTGGTCTGCGAGCAGCGCAAAGCATTTAGCACTGTTGACGCGTATAACGATTGTCTGCTGCACCAGCCTATCAGAAGACACAAGCATTTTGTTCTGTATTTGTGGGCTCAGGTACGTTGCATTGCCTGAAGCGGTCTCGACGTAGTATTTAAGTACACTGTGACCGCTCCGAATCCTCAAGCTACACTAGAGCTCGGAAGTTGCCTTCATTTTCGGTCCGGTTCTCTAGCCTGATGGGTCCGGCGTCGCGATGTCCCGTCAGGGATATGCCCTGCCTTTCGCACAATATAACAACATCTATAATCGACAACAGTTTCTTTTGTTGGCCGGTCGTTGTGCGCGTGCAAGGGAATCTATTTCTCGACGACTGACTCAGCTTTGTCAGCCTACATGAAGTTGGCTGCAAAAAGAACCACCGCCTTGTGGTAGTCGCATTCACTGTGGTTTCGAAACGTTTCCAGTGCGTTCTTCCAACGAGTGAACGCAATGTACACTTAGGCACCGAGCTTTTGATGGCTTTCTTTGCCAGCGTTTTTATGCCCGAAGAGTATATATACTTTGCACAGTGCTCCTTCTTGATACCTTGAGTACAACAACCTAGGATACTTTTCTTGCCACTGAGTTTGGAACTTCAACTTTTGTTTATTCACTATCGGAAAGCATTAGTGGCTGTCAGGCCCACATGGATTTAAAAGAAAGCGACGCCTTGTCTCGTCATCTTGGATGTCATGATGCTTCCGAGTCTTTACGAAATAGAGTCCGATGTTGCTATCTGAAACATCAGTTGCTCCAGCGATGTCAGCACCAGAGATAGGTAATTCAACACATGTCACTGTGTGGGCGCCTGGTGTGTCTTCAGTTGATGACGAACTATCACCATTACCAGCTGCACAACTGTCCTTTCCGAAGAAGTGTTCTATCGTCAATTTTGACCGTTTCGCTTAGGCCATTGGTCCGTAAGGTAAAACAGAAAGCATGACGCTCTTGAAATGCGAGCTCACTTCGCGCACCAGAAACAGGGCTGCCTACCCGGCCAGTCTAAATTTCCTTCATTGAGACGCCCGTCTCGATTGTCGCTCATGGATGCGATGAAGTCCGTCTTGCTTTCTGTTTTGCATGTTGAGGTGGCATCCGATGCAATTCCTTATTAGATTCATCCTTTCGTTGCACGGAACATCAGAAACTCTGATTCCCTTTATCTTCGCCTTTATATTCTTGGCGCAAAGGTCGTCAAGTTCGTTTCCACGTTCGGCGTGTGGTTTGCGTGTTTGTGTGGGGTGTCGGCATGTCATTTTTCCGAGTGTCGGCACGACGAGTTCGGACTGATGACTTCTCATCGCCCCGAGGATATGCTACTGCTGCCTTTGGACCACGCTGCAAGATAAAGCGGCCTAGCAAAGATAAGTCTCTCTTCCTTCGGCATCTGGTTCTGTAGCACGAATTTGTTAAACCTTTAATAAATAATAGATTTTGGTTTTTTGAATGTTCAGAATTACCCTCGCCCTATATATGTGCCCCTAGTGTTTGTGCGTGGACGGCTGCTCTGATTTTCCAGCGCCGAGATTTTGTTTTTGTTTCTGCTTAATTTTTTGCGACACTAGAGCTATCTTTGTGTTTTTGTATGGCCGACACGCGTTAGTCATGCAGTGGTACCTCAAAAAGAGGAAGGAGTTGCGCGCTGTAAAAGCCTCTAAAGTTTTTTTTTTTTTTTTTTTTTTTTTTGCAGCTACGACGAAGTAGAACCGTGAACCATCATGCCCGTATTCCTGTAAATCAAGCAAGCTCCGTTTTGGAAAATAAACACTGCAGCTATACCCGTTTTATCGTAACAGCGCCTCCCGAATCATTGCGTGAGAGCGTCCGTACCTTCGAGCACACCTTACTTCGTCATTGGGGGCGGGGATCTGACTTTGCCTCGCCTGAAGACAGGGCCTTGCAATGAAGTCGGCTGATGCATCAAAGGTGCAGGATTGGTCCGGATGGCTCGTATCTTTGGCCTGCAGATGGGTGAACAGCATTATCCTCTTCTTATTTTGGAGACCGGTCTGTTTTCTGGCATAATGGATGATATGCAATTTTACAAAACCTTTTATCGCACTTTTACAAACCTGCCCGGCCCGTTCCTTAGATAATTGACAATACGCTAATTCACAAAACTTGTCTTATTTTTACAAACTTTTTTGTTTCCTAGATAACGGACCTTTCTGCTTCCAGGATAACGGAGAATGCATTATTTTACAAAGCTTTGTCTCATTTTTAAGACACTTGTTAGCTGTTCCCTGAAAACGGACCATATGTTGGCAATATTGAACCGGCAACTTATTACGTAAAGTGACGGACACATTTTGTAGTGCAGCGGCGCAGCAGTCACCAGCGAGCCAGGGCGGTCTGCGCGGCGCACCGCTGCACTCGCTGCCGGCGCTGCGGCCGCTTCTGCTCCTCTAGGCGCCGAGGAACATGGCGGCGCCTGAAGCATCTATATCGTCGGCGGCCGTTCCATTGGACATTAATGCTTTCGCATTCACAACTGCATAAGAAGTGCTTAGCTGTCCTCGGAATTTTGATATTGACATATTTTAGCCCGCAAATATCGCCAAACGGTGGTACAGGAAAATAGCAAGATACGATAATTGCACATAACAATTCAATTATAGATTATGTCTTTTATATCAATCTTTCATTATCTCCTGAACACATGTCGTGCCTTGGTTGAGACGTCGGTGAATAAGAGGATGGAGTCTTTTGGATATATAACCAGCAAAAAACATCAGGGGATCCCTCAGAAAACTAAAATATAATGCCGATTAAAACGGAAATGTAGACGCTTGTATGCCGTGCCTACCGTTTCTTGATGCCGTCCAAAGCGCATGTAGCACGGGTCGGTTGTACCACAGATCAGTGTTCTTCAGCTAAATGTCAGGTCAGGCAACGTTAGCGTCCCACCACAGTGACATGAGTAATTCTAACTTTGTAAAATACGAGCTATATAAGATGTCTCACCTCGTACTCCTTCGTCCGTAAGGATGTAAGCAAGCACCTTCATTTTGAAGTCAATCATACAGGAACTAGGGAGCGCGATTCTTACACCGCTAGTACCACCATCGCTGGAAGTGGCCATATATTACCGACGACGTGTCTTGATTTTGTAAAAAGAACAGATGACGCACGAAAAGTGTGACAGGGATGTGGGCAACCTGAAGCTTTCTGGAAGATTAGGTGAAAAGCAGCACAAAATCAAATAAAATTCGTATCTCCCAAAGATGATAAGTGTTCTAATACCTTTTGACAATCATGCCAGTTAATTTAACATCCTTTTCATTAAATTTCTTTGTTGAATTTCATTCAGCGGAAAACGGATCGTTGTTCCGCTTCGTCATTCTCTTTGTTGTCTCGTTGCCAAATGTTCACTTTCCTTCCTTCGTTCATTCTCATTGAACTGCGATAGCCGAAGCTCCTGAAATCATTCCGCAATAACCAGTGTGCGAGAAAGCTTCACGTTATGCATATACACGCGATAATAGCAGCAAGAAACATGTATTTAATAGTAAAGATATCGGGACAAAAATATATCTTTTTAGTTCTCAATATAAACTTGAATTTTGGTACGCTTTGGTATCCCATATATGAATTTCCCTATCCACGCCCCGTATGTAAATCTCATATCTAGCGCACATCTCGCATATCAAACATTATATGATTATATACGGCCTACATAAGCCTTATCTGGCGTATATA